>JANFOE010002362.1:0-82253 GCA_025667525.1 Glebionis coronaria
GTAAAGGTGTCTATTGACCCATCTTCCTTCATTTGCAACGTCTCAAAGTCGAATTTGAGCATTTGTAATCTCGCCTGTTGGACTCTTTCCTCCCATATGCCTTAATTTTAAAGCATCCCAAATTTCCTTGGAGGTCTTATGCTTCGATATTTGAATCAGTTGTTCTTCGGGTAAAGATTGATAAAGAAAAGCTGTTGCGGTCTTGTCTTCTTATTATCAATTTGGGTAGTATTCTTTGCATCCATCATCTCCCATAAACCATTCTCTTCTAGAATGATTTATATTCGAATTGCCCATAATGGATAATTCGAGGGTTTAAGCATAGGACATTGGAAGTTAGGTGTACTCGTGGTACTACTAACCTCCTTCTTCGAACCTCCTCCATCATCTTTCGTCATATTATTAATTATCTTAATGATAGTGACTGAGAAATTTCCTAATTAAAATAATTTTGACACTTATGGTGTTCAGAAAAATATATTAATTTTTTTAATGAGATCTCTAACGCCAAGTAGGCTATTTTAATTCTAATAGGCTTAATTTTTATGAAAAAAAATTTCGTTGGAAGTTTCTATTTTTTAACAGTGAATAAAAATAAGGTTAATTACTCCCTAAGATTAATTATAAAATATAATAAATAGTGAAAAACACTAAAAAATATATCTAAGTGTTTTATTTAATAAAATCTACTTATAGTTTTTAAGTATGATCTACAAAATAATTCAAAAATTTATAAGTTCTCTTATTTTTATAAAAAACCTATAAATAATATGATGGTAGTGAAGTTTTGGTTTAATAAAACCTGTTTGGGCTTTATGGCGCGTCGTATTCTTTGGTGCAGATTATAAAATCGGCCCAGTCCTTTTGGGTATCAAAAGTAGGTCCTTGCTTCCTTTCTTGTGTCAATTATTAACACACATTGTGTGTTTATTAAGACACCATTTCTCTCTCTCTCTCTCTCTCTCTCTCCCTCTCTCTCACTCTCTCTCTCTCTCTCTCTCTCTCTCTCTCTCTCTCTCTCTCTCTCTCTCTCTCTCTCTCTCTCTCTCTCTCTCTCTCTCTCTCTCTCTCTCTCTCTCTCTCTCTCTCTCTCTCTCTCTCTCTCTCTCTCTCTCTCTCTCTCTCTCTCTCTTCTTGTTTCCTCCGTCCCCTCGCTCCTCCTTTCTTCTCTGTGACCACGATGATCTTGTATAAAAAATGGTACTGTGATATTTATCTTGCGAATCAAAGATGGATATGTAATCCTCCTTTGATCTTTTCAAACGTTCTATTTGATTGGAATCGTTTGAATCTCTTATTTGTTCTTGCGAAAATTAGGGTTTCGTAAAGAATTTGGGGATCTGGTCTATTATCCAGCTATATTGAATCATGATGATTCCTATTGGGTTATCAAGTCCTTAATTATGGATTTGATTGGGGTTTACCCAATTTTTCGAGAGTTATGTGATATCCGAATCTGGTATGTTTTCTGTCTTTGTTTCGAATCCTAATTCTTGAAAAAAAATCCGTGCCTAATCTTTGATTAGACAAGTAATTTTTTTCGTGGGTTGATTTTGCAGTTTTATCTGAAATAACCCTATTGTCGAATCAATGATTCAGGCGATGGGATGGATTTTTTCCCTGATGAAACACCAAGATTAATCTGTGATGTGTGTTGTTTTCTTTTGAAAAGATCTTTGAAAAAAAATTGCATGGGTTGTTTTGATTCGTAAATTAGAAAATGGTATATGATGATTTGGTTCTATAACCAAAAAGATCTGATACCAAATGTTGAATTTAGTCTATGTGTTTGGATCTTCGAACTCTAATCAAGATATACAGAAATATGCAAAGTTGTTTTATATAATCAATCTTTCATATAATGTTATCAATAATCATCAATCTCGTTCTTTACAAATGAGTATCCTATTTATACTACTCTAATCGGTGTGAATGAAACGTTGTATCGTTTCATGAACCGTTGTAACGGTTTGGAGTTTGTAGTAACTGCCAATAGCCGTCTTTTCTCTAACTGTAAAAAAACTGTCCTAATGTGGGGTTTTGAGATTAACCCAGTGGGCTTAGGGAATCGACCCAACACATTCTTCTCAATCTTGCCAAAAATGTCACAAGCCGAATCAAATCTCCCCATCTTAACAAACACCTTAAAACTCATTGTTTGAAGCTTCCTATGGTTGAATTTTAGCTCTCTACATTCGCGCCATTCCTTTGATTAACTTTAGGGTTTTGATTAGTTTGGAGAGATGAAATGGTGGCCTAAGATTATATTTTGACCACGAAGTTGTGAGAAGGCCATGGATCTCAGTATTCAAAAGGCCCATATGAAGTCGTCCAATGTAATGTTAAAATATGAGAGTCATGCGTTAGGAAAAATCACTTGGTCCCAGACTTGTAGTAATACATTCTTTGACACTCATAGTGATGCTCAATAGTTGGGTTCCTGGAAAACCTCATATATCAAGATTTGTATATTGAAACAAACTTTTTATAATTAAAATCAAAGTTGAGTTCGGGTGCACCAAAATCATGAAGGTTTATATAGTTCATAGCAATTACACAAAACCCTAAACGAGATCAAAGGAAACATATAGTGGAAGCGATTTAACAAGATCATAATAACACAATTATAATTAATCGAATTAGGGTTACATACCTTTACGCTAAAGCAACACATATATAAAGAAAGACTCACCAATTTGGGTTTATAACATACACCACCAAGATATAGTCTAAAATAAGATTATATTACGTTCTTTTACACACGTGTAACACCCTCATTTTTACCGTATAGCAGCGGAAGCTAATTTGGGTTATTACTTCATAGAACACAAGTCATAATAATAGATTACACCTCAAAAGAGTGATCTAATCAACTTTCTTTATATATAATTAAAAATTCAGAGTTTTACAATATGAGGTTTCTAAAATCTATATCAATCATTTCAAGCTTGTGCCTCTTCATGCCATCCTTATGCTGCTTCATGCTAACAGTCATAATTTCCTGAAATATATGCTTACAAGTCAACACAAAAGTTGAGTGAATTCATAGATTTGTAATAACAGTTTTTGAATACATGTTTACCAATGAAACAATAATTTATTTCACTAAATTCATGATATCAAAACTAACGGAATTCACCGAAGTGACTGTCATGACATGATCTCATGACAAGTAACCTACATGTCCTAGGTTACCCATTAATTCTAATAAAGTATGCTCGATTACCCCATGTATAGGTAACCTAAACATGATTCGTTAAACCCAACAGATCTATTTACCCCATTAGCGCACAAGGATGTATTTAATGATTCATGAAATTTGAGAAACAAGTAACAGTGTGGACACTCGTACAATAACATATTTCAGTAAAATCATATAGTTCAAAAACACATGTATTCCAGTTTTAGCATGTATCCCCTTCACGGGTTTTCAAATCATTTAGAAATAAACTAAAAGTGAGGCTATGAACTCACCTTGGCCTACGGAGTCTGAATCACGTCAAATATATATCAGTCACAGGTAAACAACTTAGTCTCACAAGCCTGGGTCAATATATATATATATATATATATATATATATATATATATATATATATATATATATATATATATATATATATATATATATATATATATATATATATATATATATATATATATATATATATATATATATATATATAGAGATTTGCGTTCATGTAAACACCCGTCTTAAAATAAAAACAATAAGAAACAATCAAAATCTGCCAAGTGCTTTTTTTCATTAAAAAGATATAAATTAATAAAAATATCTTTAAGGGTAGCATGGTCATTTGTCTCCATGTATGACCTTAATTAACCCTATTAAATAACAAATAAAAATGTATAACCACTGTCACTTAATTTTTTTTGTCATAATTGGTGAAGTTATCACGTGGGTAGTACAATGCCGTCGATGTGTTTAACTAAAGTTGTGTTTTACATATTTTCATATTTTGAAGCATGTTAATTTTCGTCTAGTGTGGTTGATAACTTGATAATATAATGCCGTCGATGATTGATTTATTTGTGTCTAGTTTTTTCGGATACACGTCATTGGTTGATTTATGTTTGTTGTATAATTTTTTTGGACGCGTAACATCTTTGTCATTTTTAGTTGGTTGTATACTTTTACGGAAATATATCATTTGGTCTTTTTAGTTGGTTGTATATTTTTTAGATATGTATCACTTTAGTCTTTTTTTAGTTGAGTGTAATTTTTTTTGATACGTATCACTTGAGTCTTTTTTAAATTGTTTCTATATAATTTCGGATACGTGTCACTTCGGACTTTTTTTTAGTTGGTTGTATATTTTTTACGGATACGTGTCACTTGGGCCTTTTTTTAGTTGGTAGTGTATTTTTACAGATACGTGTCACTTGACTCTTTTTTAATTTGTTGTTTATTTTTCGGATACGTATCACTCGACTATTTTTTTAGTTGTTGTATATATTTTCGGATATGTATCATTTGGATTTTTTTGGTTGATTGTATATTTTTTTCAAATATGTATCATTTAAAATAATTTTTTTTTTCTTATATATATATGCTTTATTTTCAAAATCAATGTTAGTGTAAGAACCGTCAAAAAAAATATTGGTTGATTGTATATTTTTTTTTTCATTTTCTTATATATATATATATATATATATATATATATATATATATATATATATATATATATATATATATATATATATATATATATATATATATATATATATATATATATATATATATATATATATATATATATATATATATATATATCGAGTTAGGTTAATGTGATGTACTTGCTTAAAATTAATAAAATAAAAAGTAATTCTAACCATTAGATTAATAGATGATGACATCATTTGATAAAAATTAATAGATCGGCATTATTGCAGGTAATAATATCAAATGAGGGCATAATGGTAATCAATTCTATATCCATTTAAATGAATGATGTTCTAACGTCAAACAATTAGTACACTTTTTAGATTTCAATAAATGACAAAAGAAATTCTCAGCGTCAATTAATGCTCATTTTTTAAAAATGTTTTCAATGATACACGGTTCAGGTCCAAACGATCTTTTTACTATGTCCAACTTTTTTTTATCTTTTGTTTTCTTTGCACGATATTTTATTTCTTAACCCAATTGATAAATGTTGATACATTAAACGATAGTGAAAAAATACAACGAAATTGCAATAACTCGTACACACGTTGACTAATTTTGTGAACAAAAATCTTACCAACTGATTCACAAGAAGAACGTACTCGTACGCAAACCGAATCCATACTCTGACAACTAATACTTACATGCTCTTTCTACACTTCTATTAAGTTAACCTTATCATGCAAAATTACAACTTATGATTACATTTATCAGTATTCATTTAAGCTATCTATTGTAAAACATAAAAGAAAACACAGTTAGTGAGACACATCCTTGATACACACTATTACAGAACATAGCCATAACTTGTTGATACATATAAAGAACATAGTTTCACAATACAACATGAAAACCAATTTATGCGTACATTGGTTAAAATTTAACAAGTACCAATAAGAAAATCCAACATGAAGAACAACCGGTACACGTAGAGCAACCCGTACACGAAGAGAAACACGTACACGAAGAGCAACCCGTACACGAAGAGAAACCCGTACACGAAGAGCAACTCGTTCACGGAGAGAAACCCGTACACCAAGAGCAATGATACACGTGCAGCAACAGCTCGTACACGAAGAACAACCTGTACAAGAAGAACAACCCGTACACGAAGAACAACCCGTACACGAAGAGACACGATACAGGTGGAGCACTAGAAAGAACTCATACACGAAGAATAACTGGTATAAGAGGTACAACGATCCATGTGCAACATTAGAAACAACTCGTACTCGTTCACGTGCAACACTAGCAGGTTTAGCCTCGCCATAGACGAACTCGTATACGATTGTGAAATAGATCCTCACAACACACGACTCGTATCAAAATCGGTTGGGATCCAAGATTTGTACCCCTCTCTTACCGGTGGACCTACTGCGTTATTATATGTTAAACTGAAGCAAGACCAATTGATATATCTATCAAATGCAGCATCTTTGTACAACACATGAGACCGGGCAGTCTTAAGGAACTTATTCTGTTATTCGCCTCGTCAAAGTCATCATCGGCTTACGATTTAACAACGGCAGATTTCAGAAATAACACAGTATTGTTGTTATCGAAAGGATCTCGCCGGAAAGGAAAATATAATCTGGTTAAATTTCGAAGAAAGGGAGGTTTTTAAATCTGGAGGAAAAGATAGTCATGATTGTTTTTTTTTGAAGGAGGTGGTTATTGGATTTGATGTAAATGGAACGAAAGTGACGGTAATTTGTTTCACGTTACAAAAGATTTAGAGATAAAGAAAAAAATTAATTACTAAATTGCCCTTAATCATAAAAAAATTAAATTAGAATTTATTTTTAGTTTCTTTTAATTAAGTTAGTATGATCTTAAACCAATTAGGAGATCCAAGGGTTTAAAATGCTTCTCATTTTAATAATTTTAAACATCCACACTATTTTAACTAAATTCTCTCTCTCTCTCTCTCTCTCTCTCTCTCTCTCTCTCTATATATATATATATATATATATATATATATATATATATATATATATATATATATATATATATATATATATATATATATATATATATATATATATATATATATATATATATATATATATATATAGTGTAACTTTCTTTTCAGAACCATTTTAAGTGTCAGAACTATCAGAACCATCATTTGTACACTATATAATGCATGATATACATGTTTTAAAGCATAATGGCTTGACTGTAAATAGATGGTCAAAAGAATGGCCAGGAAATCAATAAATAGGGGCATAAAAGGAATTGCAAAAAATATTTTTCATAAAAACTGTATTTTTTTAGAAATTAAAAGTAATATTTTTATAAAATGTCTTTTATTAAATGAATACAGAATACGGAGTATATATGGATCAGTTGCAAAACATGTACCATAATATTCTTATCTCTCCACATAACCTAGTCTATGTAACTATCCCTTTCTTACATTCACATCATGCCATCATTGATTAAATCACCACATCCCACCACCGTCGACCAACGAAACGTCGCCGCCATCAACAGGACAAAGATCTATTTTCGAGTTTTTTCCAACAAATAGAAAGGTAAACCGCTTTTTTGTTTCGATTTTTAATTGTAGATCTATTCTTCAAATCGAATGATCTTTGTTCAGATCCATTTTGATATCCATCTTTTTCTATATACTCGAATGATACCATCGAATGATCTTTGGCGATGACGTTTCACATGCGGTTTTCTGGATTTAAAGGTACGTTAATATTATGCTTTACTATCTTAAAAACGTAATTTTAATTGATTTTGTTTTTCTATTTTTATTTCATTTAATAGATCTAGACATGAGATATGATTTGGAAATTAGATATTTTGGTTTGAATATAAAAATCATTTTAATAGTCATTTATAAGGTTACTATATTTTTTTAATCTTTGATTTATCTTGAACGTAGCATGGATGGTTTATGATATCAAGAACCATCATTTTATTTTGTTTGCTTTCGGTAGGGTTAATAAAAAAGAGATGTTTAGTTGGTTCAAAATTTGTGTTTTTTTTACTAATACTATTTTTGCAGTGTTGCGATTTGGGTGAAATAATATGCGGCATATATGTTTTTGGAGGCGGACATGTATGTTTTTGGAGACGGACATGTATGTTTTTGGAGACGGACATGTATGTTTTAGAGGCGTACATGCATGTTTTTAGAGGCGGGTATTATGTTTTTAGTACAAGAATGTTTTTGAAGGCGGACATGTATGTTTTGAAGGCGGACATGTATGTTTTGAAGGCGGACATGTATGTTTTTGGAGGCGGACATGTATGTTTTTGGAAAAAGTACACACATGTTTGGAAGAGAGACTTCAAAATATATTTTTGTTCACATATACTCATTTGTATTAAATATTAGTGCATCTTTTGTAATTTGTGTTTCAATTGGAATGTGTTTAACATTTATGTTTTGTGTGCAATAAATTTACATTATTCAAAAAACAAATATGTCCATGTGACAACACAAATAACATAAATGTTTATTCAAAAGTAAGTTTAAAAAGTTGTGAAGTATAAAAATATGTATATTATTTAATATAAAAAG
This sequence comes from Glebionis coronaria, assembly GCA_025667525.1. Classification (NCBI taxonomy): domain Eukaryota; kingdom Viridiplantae; phylum Streptophyta; class Magnoliopsida; order Asterales; family Asteraceae; genus Glebionis; species Glebionis coronaria. The sequence continues at coordinate 8,224 of JANFOE010002362.1, forward strand.
ACATACATGCAAAATTGACTTTTTTTTTCCAAAACATGAATGTTTTTTAATTCTGAAAATTAAGTAAATTTAAAAAGCAAAAAAAAATTCTCAAAAATTAAGGATTAAAAAAGAGATTATTTAAAAATAAAAAGAATAATAATAATAAAATATTTTTTAATTTTTACGTTTATGCCCTTATGAATTTTAATCTAATAAAATAAATGAAATTAATTAACTAAATTCTGATTGGTCTATTATGGTTCTGATAGTTCTGACACTAATAATGGTTCTGACAAGAAAGCCCCCCTATATATATATATATATATATATATATATATATATATATATATATATATATATATATATATATATATATATATATATATATATATATATATATATATATATATATATATATATATATATATATATATATATATATATATATATATATATATATATATATATATATATATATATATATATATATATATATATATATATATATATATATATATATATATATCACTTAAAATAACTGTTATTTTTTGATAAGTATCATTTGGGTCTCTTTAGTTGGTTTTGTATTGTTTTAGTCAACGTATCACTTAGGTCTTTTTTAGTTGTTTTGTGTATCTTTTGGATACGCATCACTTGAGATTTTTTATTTAGTTGCGTATTTTTTTGGATACGTATCACTCATGTATCTTTCGTGTATTTTTGAGTTGATTTGTGTGCGTTTTCGGATACTTATCACGTAATTCTTATTTATTATGCTTGCGTATTTTTTCAGATATTAATATGACAAAATTTTGAATCTATTTATGCTCGTGTATCAAAGTTATAGGTGGATTGATAAAATACATTTATGTCTGCTTATTACAAAATAATAAAAGTAGCGATGTGTATGACTAGAAACATAAATTAAGAAAGAGTCTCAAATTGCGTCAATTAAATAATGATTTTGCTCGTCATTCTCAACAATATACGAGTAGAAAACAATAGAAATTAGAAAGTATAAGAAAACCAAAGTTTTAGGAAGAAAAAAAACCATCGTTGTGTTCAACTAAATTGGTTTTTAAAAATTGCCATAAATGTCAAGTTAATTACAAACATGCCATCCAATCTAATATGATCAAGTGACATCATCATTCATGCATTTAACGGTTCAGATTGGTTCTCATTGTTTTTATTTTAAGGTTGGTCACCACAATAACGCTACTATATAACGCTACTCAACGGATGTGTTTGTCTCATGTAGATCTTTGGCCAAACCTGTCCGATGCACGGGTATGAGTTTTGATTGTCATTTACTTTTTTATTTGGTAAATATTTGTTTCTAATGTTCGAATGACATGTATGACTTTTGATTATTTTTTTATTTGATAAAAATTTGTTTTTAGTTAAGTTGTCTTTAAATATTTTTTATGTAAATGACAAACAATTAAATAAAGATAATTAGTTATAGACATACTGAATTATTTATTAAATACATTTACCATGAAAAGAATAAATGTTCGTTCAATATAAAAAAATAGAAGTCAACAAATTATGTGTAAACATAAAGTATATGCTAAGTTGTAGTTCACAAAAAGAAAATCTCCTTAATCCCAAATAGACTTGAGCTTCGTCATCTACAAGTCCGAAAGTAAATAATTAGAATATGTCATTAGATACCAAGATCATTAAATTATCTAAGTAAATTTACTAACTTGACACACCAAACAATCAAAAGACAAAAATGAAAAATTTCCCTTTGATAGGTGTGTAAACACCCATCCTTTTTACCACTTAATTACAATAATAACCGAGCCAAAACGTGTATTTTATGTCATTTATGTCGGAATTATGCGTGGTTTGTGTTTTTGTTATGATTTAGGACGAAAAGGTGAAAAGTGGAGAAAACACGGGCATTCAAGGGCTTTTATCGAAGAAAAAGACGAAAGACAAAGTCAAGAAGTCAAGAGTGCAAAAAGAACGGAAGTCCAAGACCAATTCTGAAGATTTATCGAAGAAAAAGTCAAAAGACGGAAGTTTATTAAAAGCCGAAGAACTCAAGTCTTATTTATGAAGAATATTCAAAGACGAGTTTAAAGAAATCCCGAGACAAAGCCATTAAAGTCAAAAGATTAAGAAGATTAACAAAGATTAAAGAAGATGAAGGACTTAATCTTGCAATTAAGGAAAAATGAAAGAGGGGAGGAAGCTTCCTAAGCACTCCCTAATCCTCCCCTATAAATAGATTAGGATGTTAATCATTTCATTTTGTTGGATAGTTTGACACACTATTTCTTCCATTTTATTTACCTTGTCATTTAAATTCATGTCCATTTAATTACTTGTCAAATTTAAATGCTTGTCTTGCACCTTAAATTCCTTTAATTTCAAGTAAGTTTCCTTTTAATTATTGTCAATCTTTATTTTTATTGTTCATCTCTCATTCTACCTTTCTTTAATTTTTGATTTTTATGTTCATTGTTCATGTTCATGTTCTTGAGTTTTTGTTAAATTTATTAAGTGGGTTTTGATTATTTTGATTAGTTTTGTTAGTTTTGTTGATTTGGATTGTTTGTTTATAATTGGTAGATGTTATTTGGTTAGCTTGATTTAATCTTGTGGTTGATTTTTTTTAGTTTTTATTAGATTCGTGTTTATCTTGGTTCCTTGTTCTTCGCTGCATTGTTACTGTATTCCCAGGGATATTCCGAATCAACAACAAGTTCCGGATCAAGGGTTTGTGTTGATTATTCCGAATAAAAGGTGTTCATCCGGAATATTGAACATTCCGGATCAGAAGAGTTCATTCGGAATAATTTATTATTCCGAATCAAACTATTCATCCAGAATATTAGACATTCCGGATCAACCATTTATTCCGGATCAAGCAAACATTCCGGATCAACAGGATATTCCGGATCAAGGTGTTATTCCGGATCAACCTCTCATTCCAAATCAAATAATATTCCGGATCAGCAAGTTCATCCGGAATAATTTATTATTCCGGATCAAGGAGTTTATTCGGAATATTAAGACATTCAGGATCAAGGGTTTTATTCGGAATAATATTCCGGATCAAGAGATATTCCGGATCAAGGGCAACATTCCGGATCAAAGCTACATTCCGAATCAAGAAGTTTATTCCGGATAGGTGACATATTCCGAGTAAGCATTTTATTCCGGATCAAAGTTTTGGGTAAATATTCCGAGTGAAGAAGAACATTCCGAACGAAGGTGACATTCCGGATGGATGTTTATTCCGAATGAGGGTATTATTCCGGATGAGCTATTTTTCAGGTTCCTTTAATTCCAGTTTTTAAGTTTCTGTTTTTAATTTTCAAAGCTTTATTTTTCCCGCCTTTTTATTTAGTTGCACTTTAAGTTTATTTGCCTTAGATTTATTTTAACCTTGCCTTAGTTTTAAGTTTTAGTTGCGTTTTAAGTTCGCCTTAGATAGTTTTAAGTTTGCTTATTTACGTTAAGTGCCTTTTAATTTCCGTCACGCTTTTAAATACTCGCCTTTTACTTAAAATTAGATTTAAATTACTTTAACGTCATTTTACTTTAATTGCTTTGCACTTTTAATATACTACAACGACACAACTTTTGTTTCACCAAAGAACAGCTGAGTCACACATAGAACCAGATCAATTCGATTACACAGGAACAACGATATTTTTAACTAGGGAAAATCCTAGTTATCAAATGGCGCCGTTGCCGGCTCTTTTCGTAAAGATTAACGGTTTTCTGTGAGAGACGCGTTGCTTTTTGGGATCCGTTCACTTGTGAGCGTTATTTTTCTTGCTTTAAAAATTAAAAAAAAAACCATAAAAATTAAAAATTGTTAAAAACACATAAAAATTAAAAATTTCAAAAATCCAAAAAGATTTTATTTTTATTGTGTATATATATTGTCTTTGCGTTTGGTATTGTTTTCTTTTGCTTTTGTAGGTGTATGCGTACTAGATCTTCTACTTATCAGGAGCCCGAGACTCGTGAAGATTTAAGTATGGCAGGTGTTAACAACAACAATAATCCACCGCACCTCAACAATAACAACAATGTTCATCCACAGCCCGATCTTCAGACAATGGAGGAGCTTTGTCAACCTACCATGTTTGGACGAGGAGGACCGATTGCGCCGATGCAAATCACGGCTCCGGAGTTTTCGTTGAAGCACCACATGATTCAGCAAGTGCAAACAAATCCTTTTAGAGAAATGTCTGATGATGATGCCAACAAACACCTCGACAAGTTCATCACTATCACCCAGAGCATGAAGTTGCCCGGTGCCACAATGGATGTTCTTCGCCTTCAACTCTTTCCACATACTTTATCACACCACGCCGAGAAATGGTTTGATCGTCTCCCGAAGAATTCAATTCATACTTGGGATGACATGACTCAACGCTTTTTGTCGCGCTACTTTCCACCATCCATGGTCACAAGCCTTCGCAATCAAATCAGCGGTTTCATGCAAGAACCCGATGAATCTATTTTTGATGCTTGGGAAAGATATAATGTCTTGATCGATGGATGTCCAAACCACAACATGCTCTCTGTGACCCTAATTGATACTTTCTACAACGTTTTGACTTTTCGAGATCGTGATACGATTAATGCTGCCGCCGGTGGCACATTTATGAAAAGGAGACCCGAGGAGTGTAGAGAGCTTATTGAAAACATGACTACTCACCACAAAAACTGGGATTCCTCCGCTTCTTCAAGGAACAACCCGAGAGTCAATGTTTCTTCTACTTCAGCAAGCCCCGACATAACCGAATTCACCCGCATGATGACTGAAATGAACAAAAATATCTTGCTTCTCGCTACAAACCAACAACATCAAGTTAAAGCGGTTGCACCTTCTTGTGAAATATGCGGTGGTCCACACTCATACACTGATTGTCCTTCTACTCAAGGAAATCCGGAAAACGTGTATGCAGCTTACGGTAATTATTCACCGGAAAATTACCAAGCTCGACCTCAAGGGGATAGAAATTTGCTGAGTTACCGATCAAACAACTACCTTTCACCCGGTTTTTCTCCTCAAAACCAAAACCCCGCCAACAACTACAATAGAAGAAACCAAATCCCAAAAAGAGCTTCTAATCCTTATCACCCACCCACTCAACAAGCCCCACCCATTAACCCCGATGTTGAAGCTTTAATGAGAACCCAAGGTGAGCAAATCAAGAATCTTCAGAGCCAAATAATCAATTTGAAAGGAGATATTACCAAGCAAGGGAATGACATTAGATCCGAGCTTCGAGATAATATCCAATCCTCCTTCAGCAATCAAACGAATGATATAAAGAATATGCTGTCTAGTTTCTTGCCCACCACTCAACCTTTTACTTCGCGTTCTCTACCTTCAAACACCGTCACCAATCCGTGAGCGAATGTGAGTGCTATTACTACCCGTAGTGGAGTTACCATAGTAGGACCACCGATCCCACCCCCATCATCTACACCTCCTCCACCACCATTTATCCCTACTCCTCCTACACCTAGTATTAGTACACCATTACCGTCTCTGCCTCGTCATGACGATGTTCCCAAGAAGAACCCTTCAACATCTCAACCTTTAACTACTACACCTTCACCACCCAAACCCAATATCCCTTATCCTTCACGGCTAGGCAAGACCACCATGCTCACCAAGGATGACTCTCAAATGTCAAATTTTATGAAGATGATCTCTCAACTGAATTTCAACATTAGCCTTGTTGAAGCACTTGTCCACATGCCGAAATTTGTCAAAGCATTCAAGGAATTACTTAACAAGAAGGAGAAGTTGATTGAGTTCGCCAACACACGCTTAAATGAAAACTGTTCTGCAGTTTTTCTTAAAGAACTTCCGGAAAAACTTGGAGATCCCGGTTGTTTTGTGTTGCCTTGCATCTTCAACAAAACCGAAGAATTTACTGCCCTAGCTGATCCCGGGGCCAGTATAAATTTGATGCCATTAAGTGTTTAGAAAACACTATCATTACCCGACCTTACTCCAACAAAGATGACTCTTGAACTTGCAAATCGCACTCTCGCTTACCCCATTGGTATTGCCGGAGACGTGTTCATTAAAGTTGGCACATTCACTTTTCCGGTCGACTTTGTCGTTGTTGATTATGAAATGGACCCTCGTATTCCTTTAATACTTGGTCGGCCATTCTTGAGAACCGGACGAGCTCTAGTTGATGTTGCCGAAGGTGAGCTCATCTTAAGAGTCGGGGATGATGCACAAGTGTTCAAAATGGGGAAGCTTACAAGCAAATCCTTTGGACGAGAATCTGCGAATATGATTAATGTGCTCGATGATTTTGTCATCTAAAACAATCCTCTATTCGAGTCTTGCATTGATAATCCACTGTTTCAAGATGATGTGGATGATTCTCTCTCCAATTTGGAACCTTCTCCCATTTATGATTCTCCACCGATCTTTGATGCTTATGATGATGATTCTAGCTCAGATTCGGATGATTATGATGACTTTACCTCCGAGTATCCCGACCCGCCCATTTATGATGATTTTGATGAGGCCGATACTCTTTTGAGTGATTCTTCACATGATGAAGATCCTCCGCCATCACTTGATCCTACTTTGGATGATTACTCATTTGAGGAAGACTTCTCTACATTTCTTAATACATACTTCCCTCATGAGAGTGATGCACCTCCTTTAGACTTTGATGATTATGGTCTTCATCCTACTTTGGATTTGAAGAAAATACTTTCAAAGGAGAAGAAACCGGTCGACACCACCATCCGCAGCACGTATGATTTAACACCTCTTTGTCCCCCTTCTGAGGACGAGGTTGTGCATCTTCTTCGCGGATCTTCTTCACATTCTGCTGAGCCTGAGTGCTATTTTCCCCTAAAGAAAAAGGTGTTCGACCCCGGTATCGATATTTTTAAGCCATCTCAGTATCGACCTGATGAAATAAAAGGAAAGATTTTTGGCACTACTAAAGATATGCTTGCACCACTTCACCCTTGCTTCCACCGTACTCCATCGTTGCTTAAGGGAACCTTGCCTACTCTTCTTTGGCTTGCCTTGTTCGCCTTAAGCTTGTGCTATTTGATGGACGAAAACTATGTCTTTGATCCCGGTGGATATGCTTCATGCTTCTTCCTATGATAATCAAGGTCGAGTCAGGCTCAAGACTCGGTAAACAAAAATCAAGCGCTTCTTGGGAGGCAACCCATGCATCTATCTTTTAGCTTTCTTTATCCTAAGTGTAGGGGAGACCCGTTGGTGTTTGCTATTTCCTCTCTTCTACTAATCAGGGATTCGAGCGCTCAATGATCCACTCTTGATGATTCTTGACGACCCGTAATTCTGTGTTCCCATCTTCCCGGTTCTATCAAAACTCTTTTCGATTCACTATTTTATATTTTCTCAATATTAAAATAGGAATCTCGTTAGTTGTCTTTTCCTTAGCAAGATTTAAACAAAGTGCACAATGTCCTAAGTGTAGGGGAGTTTACTCCCACATGCTTAAACATTGAGGACAATGTTTATGTTAAGTGTAGGGGGGACTTCTATCGAAGTTAAGTGGCCTTTTCCTTGTATTTGTTCTCATTTTAACCGGAAAATCAATTTTTCGACGTTTTTCAAAATTTTTGATCTATTTTGGCCTATTAGTTTTTCCCTTTGTATAATTATTTTCTTTCCTTATTAGAATAAATTTTGAATAAAGTGGTTTTAATTTTCAAACGTTGTGAATCTTTTGACTCAACCCGAGTTTACTTGTCTAAGTTTACTCTAGCTAGTATCCTTAACGTGTTTAAGTCAAGTTTTGCTAGGCTTTTATATTGGGAGCTATAAAACGCGAAAGTCTTAACTCTCACGGGTTAAGAACAAGAACTTTTCGCAAGTTCCTATAATTGATCCAAGAGAGTTGTTTATCAAGGGAACTTTAAAATGCGATTTCTAAACTTGAAAAAGTCTAAGAGTTTGCAAGATCCTATAGATAACTCAAAAACCCAAAACTTTGATTTAATAAGCTAAGCATCCAAGAGTCTCATTCCTTGAGATTTTAAACTGTGGAGAACGAGAGATGATAGAGTCAATTATAAGTTTGGTATTCTTTCGGGAATTTATGTGAGTTAATTATGAGCCTATTCTCCCATCGCTTGCTAATAAATTTATCTGCAATAAATAAGGTTGTACGATTTGAAAAGTTACTTAGCTTCTAGCCCAAGATCGTTTAAAAGTTGCTCGGTATGGATTAGAGTTCATAGCCAAGGCATAACTTATTGAAGCGGGATGCGAAGATTGGCGAGTCCAAAAAGGTCCTAACAAGACATGAGGGCTATATTTTGTTGCTAAAGATCCAAGTGATGTGAAGAATCATTTATCAAAAATCAATATGAAGGATCGAGACACACGACGAAAAGCAAAAACTCCCCAAAAGTCATGGAGAAGTCTATCCGAAAAGACCCTAGCAAGGTATGAGGATAAATAAAGCCAAGTCCAAAAGGAGGCGGATCGTTGTATATCAAAGTCCAAAATAAAGATTGGAGAAAAATGAAGATGTCGTGGTCCATTTATGAAGAATCTCTCAAAACTTCAAGTGAAGAAATTCCTATATGAAGAGAAGGCCATTATTTCATGAACGTCTCTCAAGGTTTGAAGTATGAAGTCGCTGCCAAATATCGGTCCGAGAAAGGTCTCAAATCGCGAAGCGAGTTATGCCAAGATATGAATTTTATGAGGTCCCGAGAAGCAGTTTTAAAAGATTTTGTCCTTTAGCTAACTATTGATTAAATCGTTCACTTTATCTTCAGCCTAAATAACTATCGAAATAAGTCAACAATGCATCCTCGTGATCATTCAAGACAACAATAAAATATAAGAGATACACCTAGGAATAAGGGAGTCTAAGTGAATAATTAGCCCACATGAGTTCGTGTTAGTTTGCTAACTTATAATAACAATGATCTCGTTTTTAAGCTTGGTTTGGAGAAAGTGAAAACTTGAGGATGATGATTATTCATGACATTTCCAAAACCTAAGGTATGCTTTTGATTTCTTTACTTTGAATGTTTATAATTTTCTATCTCTTTAATAAAGGCCAACGTGGATTGATTATGATGAGAAATGTAAACGTGATTTGTAACTAATGCATTGCATGAGGACATTGCAATGGTCAAGTGTAGGGGATTTGATAGGTGTGTAAACACCCATCCTTTTTACCACTTATTTACAATAATAACCGAGCCAAAACGTGTATTTTATGTCATTTATGTCGTAATTATGCGTGGTTTGTGTTTTGTTGTGATTTAGGACGAAAAGGTGAAAAGTGGAGAAAACACGGGCATTCACGGGCTTTTATCGAAGCAAAAAGACGAAAGACGAAGTCAAGAAGTCAAGAGTGTAAAAAGAACGGAAGTCCAAGACCAATTCTGAAGATTTATCAAAGAAAAAGTCAAAAGACGGAAGTTTTTTAAAAGCTGAAGAACTCAAGTCTTATTTATGAAGAATATTCAAAGATGAGTTTAAAGAAATCCCGAGACAAAGCCATTAAAGTCAAAAGATTAAGAAGATTAACAAAGATTAAAGAAGATGAAGGACTTAATCTTGCAATTAAGGAAAAATGAAAGAGGGGAGGAAGCTTCCTAAGCACTCCCTAATCCTCCCCTATAAATAGATTAGGATGTTAATCATTTCATTTTGTTGGATAGTTTGACACACTATTTCTTCCATTTTATTTACCTTGTCATTTAAATTCATGTCCATTTAATTACTTGTCAAATTTAAATACTTGTCTTGCACCTTAAAGTCCTTTAATTTCAAGTAAGTTTCCTTTTAATTATTGTCAATCTTTATTTTTATTGTTCATCTCTCATTCTACCTTTCTTTAATCATTGATTTTTATGTTCATTGTTCATGTTCATGTTCTTGAGTTTTTGTTAAATTTATTAAGTGGGTTTTGATTATTTTGATTAGTTTTGTTAGTTTTGTTGATTTGGATTGTTTGTTTATGATTGGTAGATGTTATTTGGTTAGCTTGATTTAATGTTTTGGTTGATTTTGTTTAGTTTTTATTAGATTCGTGTATATCTTGGTTCCTTGTTCTTCGCTGCATTGTTACTGTATTCCCAGGGATATTCCAAATCAACAGCAAGTTCCGGATCAAGGGTTTGTGTTGATTATTCCGAATAAAAGGTGTTCATCCGGAATATTGAACATTCCGGATCAGAAGAGTTCATTCGGAATAATTTATTATTCCGAATCAAACTATTCATCCGGAATATTAGACATTCCGGATCAGCCATTTCTTCCGGATCAAGCAAACATTCCGGATCAACAGGATATTCCGGATCAAGGTATTATTCCGGATCAACCTCTCATTCCGAATCAAATAATATTCCGGATCAGCAAGTTCATCCGGAATAATTTATTATTCCGGATCAAGGAGTTTATTCGGAATATTAAGACATTCCGGATAAAGATTTTATTCGGAATAATATTCCGGATCAAGAGATATTCCGGATCAAGGGCAACATTCCGGATCAAAGCTACATTCCGAATCAAGAAGTTTATTCCGGATAGGTGACATATTCCGAGTAAGCATTTTATTCCGGATCAAAGTTTTGGGTAAATATTCCGAGTGAAGAAGAACATTCCGAACGAAGCTGACATTCCGGATGGATGTTTATTCCGAATGAGGGTATTATTCCGGATGAGCTATTTTTCAGGTTCCTTTAATTCCATTTTTTAAGTTTCTGTTTTTAATTTTCAAAGCTTTATTTTTTACGCCTTTTTATTTAGTTGCACTTTAAGTTTATTTGCCTTAGATTTATTTTAACCTTGCCTTAGTTTTAAGTTTTAGTTGCGTTTTAAGTTTGCCTTAGATAGTTTTAAGTTTGAGTTATTACGTTAAGTGCCTTTTAATTTCCGTCACGCTTTTAAATACTCGCCTTTTACTTAAAATTAGATTTAAATTACTTTAACGTCATTTTACTTTAATTGCTTTGCACTTTTAATATACTACAACGACACAACTTTTGTTTCACCAAAGAACAGCTAAGTCACACATAGAACCAGATCAATTCGATTACATAGGAACAACGATATTTTTAACTAGGGAAAATCTTAGTTATCACCCTTATCAATCATGCTTACAAAAATATAAAATATATGTAATGTTCTATTAAAATGTTACTATCTAATTAATCCTAGGACTTCTTGATCTCGCACTAAAAGGTGACGTGAGGTTAGAGTTGAGCATCAAGTCAAAATCAACCCCGACCTGAAGCTTCTAAAGAAAAAAATTCTAAGAAAATTTGTAACTTAAAGATATCATTTGAAAGTCTCAATAAAGTGCACTTCCCATTAGATAGTTAAGTCTTAAATTTGGTTACTATAATTAGAGAGCTAGTGATTTAATCCAAGCTTCTTGTTCTTGTTTTCATACCACACAATAACTGAGCTAAAAATATATAAAGATAAGTATGGGTACTTAATTGACCTCTGCAAGTTTCACCTTACAACAAAAATACTAATACAATGAAAGAAATTTACTGCGTCGAGCAAATGGTATATAATAAGTAATTGCAACTCTAATATTAAACTTAAACGAATTTTTTGTGATATTTTTAGGGCTTTTCTCACCCAACGTATTTGTGTAGTCCCAAATCAATCTTTAGTTTTATTAATATGAGCGGGTTTTTTTCTAAGGATGCTTGTGTATTTATTTAATTTTTTGCAACCGGCGTTGTTTTTACTAAAAAGAAAACTTAAATGAATCTATTTTTTGATATTTTTAATGTTTGGCTCACTCAGCAGACTTGTTTATTACGATGTCAATCTTTCGTTTTACTAATGTGGGTGAGTTTGTTTTTACTTTTTAAAGTACATTTGTGTATTATTTTTTTGTGACAGGGAGTTGTTTTTGTTAAAATAAAATTTAAAATGTATATTGTTTTTGTTAAAAGAAAACTTAAAAAATATATTTTTTATTTTATTTTTTAGGGTTTATAATGATACTGAATATTGTGAGTATCCATGAATTAAGTAACTATTATTGCGTTACAAACATTTTAAAAACTATTTAGAGTAAATCTATACTACTTTATAAAGCATTTGAGACATTCCTAAAATAGCAAGGCTGAAAATTTGGACTTTTTTACTTACTAAATAAATCAATTTATTGATATTTTCATCAAACATTATATATATTATAACCTTTTTCAAACAACATTTTGTAACAACCTTTTAAAATAATATTTTTTCTTTTAAATTGAAAAATATTTTTATTTATTACTTTTATGATCTAATTTCACTATATTTTTTAAAATTTTGTGCTTTTTAATTCGATATCCATTTTGATATATTTTTATTAATTTTTAGTCTTTTTTCAATTTTAGTGGGTTTTTTAATTCGATTTTTTATAACTTTACATTGAATAAGAGATTAATATTTGTTAGTTTCAAAATTCGTTATTAGGTACTCGCTGCCGCATTGCGCGAGTACCATTCTAGTTAAAATAAAAAAGAAATAAATGATATTCCTATAAAGAACTGTGTGCAAAAGTGATGTGCCTCTTTGTTATATAAAACTCTATGTGGTATATGGCTTACTCTTCACATTGCATTTAGATAACTCGAACATTCTCACGTAGCCCCTTAATCTGCATGTCTTTCCACGAGCATGACAACATCTGTTATGTTCAAGAGAGCGTGCAACGCCGCAACCCTTTCATTAGAACTTGTCCAAGGGCCAAGGCACGAGACTACGTTTCTTTATGTTAAATGATCAAACTGTTATTCTCACGGGATATGTTAAACCATACCTAAAAAAGTTTTAAGACTAAAGAACATGAAACTTTAAAGTGTTATGTACTTGTTTATAAGTTTAATAATTACAAGTTAGGATTATACATCGCCTGATTTTGTTTGTTTAATCGACACATGATGTTTATAAATTATAACGCATGCCTTAATACATATTATTTCGGAAACGTGAAACCAAGTTAAATACGAAGTCGTAAACTGAACCAACCGTGTCGCCAATAATATCTGCAAAGACACACAGAAGCACTAGATGAGCAGTTACAATCCAATAAATAAATTCTAATGTAAAATTAAATCCAAGATGCATTATATACTGACCTAAGAGAGAAGATGGGTTATCGTTGTCACTTGTCAAGAAAGTTAGGGTCGAGAAAGTTAGGGTGTCAAAGTGTTGGCCTCGAGAAGGCTCTAAAAGGCCATGAGAAATATTCAAAGCCCCTAAAATTGAAGTGTAATAAGTGTGAAAACACTTATCCTTTTACCACTTATTTTCAATAATAACAAGACCAAAACGTGTAATTTAAGTCGTAAAAGTCGAAATTATGCGTGGTTTGTGTTTTTATTGTGTTTTAGGACCAAAAGATGAAAAAGGAAGAAAACACGGGCTTTCACGGGCTTTTATCGAAGAAAACGGGAAAAGACGAAGTCAAAGGATCAAGAGTGCAAAAAGAACGGAAGTCCAAGGCCTATTCTGAAGATTTATCGAAGAAAACGTCTAAAGACGGAAGTTTAATGAAGTCGAAGAACTCAAGTCTAAATTAAAGAAGAAAATTATCAAGACAAGTTCAAATCCCGAGACGACGTCAAGAAAAGACAAAGAATTAAATCGAGTCGAGAAGACGTGAAGAAAGAAAGAAAGAAGATGCAACACATGCACTCCTTCCCATTTCCCTATAAATACCCTCCTAATACACATTAGGAGGGTAGTTAGTCTTTAGTTTTTAGTTTCATTTTTTTTCACTTTTCTTTCTAGTTTTAGAGAGAGAAAGTTCTCAACTTTCTCTCATTAAGTTTTCATCTTTCTTTCTTTTAATCTTTCAAGATTAAACATTTGTGTATTGTTGATTTCATTAATCAAATTCTAGTTAAGCTTTTAATCTTTCATCTCTTTCTACCTTTCTTTGATTTTTAGATTAATTTTGGTGCGAATTTCATTTGATCCGTGTTGTAATGATTTCGTGCTTAAAAATTAAAATTTTTTATGCTTACTTAAGCTTTCATTCGATTAAGCTTTAAGATCCTTGTGCTTATTGGCTTATTCGCTTCTTTTAGCTTGCTTACTTTTTAAAGTTTTCTTAAAAAGTTCATCTTTTTATAATTTGATTTAAAAGTTTGCTTATTTTAAGTTTGGATAAGTTGTTATTTGTGCTTATTGAGTCCTTTTCATTATAGATTCGTGCTAGTCTTGGTGTGAGCTTATCATATTAGCTTATCACTAGCTTATTTCGAATCCCATATAAATCGGAAAGGGTCTAAACCACTTTCCGATCGCAGCATTCCGACCAGGCACCCTCTTTCCGATCAACAAATCGGAAAAGGGTTTAGAATATTCCGATCTGACCATTTTTTCCACATTCCGATTGTTTGCATTTCAAGATATTCCGATTGTGGGGTGTTTTGTAACATTCCGATTTGGTTCATCTCCTAGTATTCCGATTGGGAAATTTTACCACATTCCGATTTGCTTCCTTGTCCCTTATTCCGATCGCATCATTCCGACTAGGGAAGTTTTTATATTCCGATTGGGATTCATTCCTAAATTCTGATCAGTGTTTTCCGATAGCATATTCCGATCAGTCTCCCTTTTGCATATTCTGATGGTTTTAGTTCTTGTTTTTTATAAAGTTTCCAAGTGTTAGGTTTATTAAGTGTTCTAGTATTATTCTAATCTTGTCTTTAAGTTTTCAAGCATTTATTTTTAATTCGTTATTTTAGTTTTATCTTTAAACTTCTACTTTACTCAACGACATTTACATTTATTTGCTATTAGTTTAAAAACAGATAATCAACTAAACCATTTATTATTCCACCAAGAACAATTGAGTCGCACTTTCTACCAATAGTCAATTCGAAGAGATTCGGACGGTAAGATTTTATACTTGGTTGCAAAACTTAGTATTAAATGGCGCCGCCGCCGGCTCTTTTCGTTAAGATTAACGGTTTTTAGTGAGAGACGCATTGGATTTTGGGATCCGTTCATCTTTGAACGTTATTTTCCTTGCTTTAAAATTTTCAATAATCCAAAAAAATATAAAATCTTCAAAAATAAAAAAAAATTGAAAAACAATAAAAACCAAAAATATTTCCTTTCTATTTTTCTAATCCTTTTTGTAGGTGTGCATGCGTACTCGTGCTCGTAAGAAGAGAGTAGCTCAAGCCGAAGTCATTACTCAATCAATTGTTACCATGGACAATCAACCAATGATCGAGCTTTTGCAATCGCACGTAGAAGGCAACACCGATGCAATTGTCATTCCTGAGATTGGAGCCAACAACTTTGAACTCAAATCTGGCTTTATACAAATGGTCTCTGCTCAACCCTTCTTGGGCCGCTCAGTTGATGATCCTCATGACAATATTAAAAGGTTTCTTCAGCTTACCAATACGGTTAAGTACAATGGGGTATCACAAGAAGTGATCCGTTTGCAACTTTTTCCTTTCTCCTTAGAGGGACAAGCCCGTAATTGGCTTGATAAGGAACCGCCACAAAGTATTCTTACGTGGACGGATTTAGAGACCAAGTTTATCAACTACTTTTTCCCACCCTCACGTACTACCGCTTTGCGGAATGAAATTATATCCTTTGAACAAAAGTACGGTGAGTCTTTCAGTGAATCTTGGGACCGTTTTAAGGAACTTTTAAGAAAGTGTCCACAACATGGTTTAACAAAAGTACATCAAATCAATACTTTTTACAATGGTTTAAGCATGAACGACCAAAATTCACTAAACAGTGCCTCGGGGGGTAATATTTTGGTTAAGTCTTCTAATGCTGCTTGGGATATTATTGAGAACAAATCTAGAGTTCAAACCAAGAGTGTAAGAACTAATGTAGCAAGTGCCAGTACTAGTGATGCCGACAAACGAATTGAAAAGCTTACTTCGGTTGTCGAATCGCTTGCTTTACAAACTGCCAACAATACCAAACAATTCAATGCCCAAGCTAATGTTTTGAGCCAATCATGTGATATATGCGGGGGATCTCACTCATACACCGATTGTCCTTCGACTCACGACAATTCGGAAAATGTGTATGCCGCGAACGGTACCTATGCTACAGGAGGCTATCAAGCACGTCCTCAAGGTGACCGCAACTTGCTCAGCTATCGCTCAAACAACTTTCTTTCACCACCTGGTTTTCCCCCACAAAACCTGAACAACCTCAATCGCAACAATCAAAACCAACCACGTGCTCCAACTCCATATCCAAACCAAAGAAACCCAAATCCACCTCAAAGAAACAACCAAGTTTACCAACAACCTGCTTATCAACCACCCGCCTACCATGTTCCTCCTCTCAACCAACCAACAATCTTATACCAAGACGTTGAAACCTACATGAGGACTAATGATGTGATCGTGCAAAATCTTCAGCGGGAAATGGCCAACATGAAAGCAGATATGGTTAAGCAAGGGAATGATCTTCGAGCTGATATGCGAAACACTTTGGCAGGTCAAACGGATGACTTGAGGAATATGATGGCTAGTTTCTTCCCGAGTAATCAAGCCTCTGGATCGGGTTCTCTTCCGAGTAACACCGTTGCTAATCCAAGAGGGGAGATGAAAGCAATCACCACTCGTAGTGGAAAAGGTTTAAAGGAACCCGAGCTTCCTACACCTACACCGGTGATTGTGACAAAGGAAAACGAGTCTGCTTCTCCAAATCCTCCATCTTCTATTCCTCCAATTTCTACTTCTCCAATTCCACCACCTTCTACTTCTACCCCTCCTCCACCCAAGTATGTGAGTGAGAATTCTATCCCAAAGCCTTCATCTCAACCCAATATACCTTATCCTTCGAGGTTGAGGAAGGAGAAATTGAAGAACAAGGATGATATTCAGGTTTCAAACTTTCTTAAAATGTTCAAACAACTGAATTTCAATATCTCCTTTGCTGAGGCTCTCGCTCACATGCCTAAATACGCTAAAATGTTTAAAGATCTTCTCAGTGATAAGGAGAAACTTCTCGATATTGCTCAGACCCAACTTAATGAGAATTGCTCCGCCGTTCTCTTAAGGAAATTGCCCACCAAACTTGGTGATCTGGGTCGCTTCTTGATTCCTTGCAACTTCCCGGGAGTAGAGAATTGCATGGCCCTAGCCGATCTGGGTGCCAGTATAAACTTAATGCCTTTAAGTGTTTGGAAGCAATTATCTCTCCGCGAGCTAGTCCCCACACGAATGACTTTGGAATTAGCCAACCGTACGGTTGCTTATCCAGTGGGGATAGCCGAAGACGTCTTCGTTGGTGTCGACAAATTCACCTTCCCGGCGGATTTTGTTGTCGTTGACTACGAGATGGACCCCCGTGTTCCATTAATCGTTGGACGTCCATTCCTGAGGACTGGTCGCACTCTCATTGATGTAGCCGCGGGCGAATTAATCATGAGAGTTGGTGACGATAAAATCGTCTTCAGCATGGGTAAACTTTCTAAGCAGCCTTCGGAAAACGAGAGTGTTAATTTCATTGATGTTCTTGATGAGGCTTCTGAAGAACATTTCAAAGATGCTTGCAAAAGTGGTTCTTCTTCTCTACCCAATGTTGAGACCGTCGCCTCTATTGCTCCGTCATTGACTCCTTTTGGAGAAAGTGACTTAGATGATTTTGAAGCTAGTTTGGGTCCTCTCGATCTTAAGTATGATGGTTCTCCCACCGATTGGGATGAAGACATTCGTACTATTGAGAAACTTCTCAATGAGGACCAAACTTCTCCACCATCTCCTAAGGATATCTCTACCGATGATCCAAAGTTGACTACGCCGTCCATCGAAAATCCTCCGGATTTAGAGCTTAAGGATCTTCCGTCTCATCTCGAGTACGTTTTCCTTGAAGACAACAAGACGTTACCCGTCATCATCGCTAAGGACTTGAAAGACGAAGAAAAATCCCGACTTATCGCCGTGCTGAAGAATCATAAGAAAGCGATTGCGTGGAAGATCTCTGATATTCGTGGAATTGATCCTCACTTCTACACACACAAAATTTTCATGGAGGACGACTTTAAACACACTATTCAAAGCCAACGAAGGGTGAATCCTAAGATCCATGACGTAATCAAAAAAGAGGTTATCAAACTTCTTGATGCGGGAATGATCTATCCTATCTCAGATTCACCGTGGGTTAGTCCCGTCCGTTGTGTTCCTAAGAAAGGCGGAATCACCGTTGTTCCCAATGAAAACAACGAGTTGATTCCTACTCGTCTCGTTACAGGGTGCAGAGTTTGTATAGACTACCACAAACTCAATGATGCTACGAGAAAGGATCATTTTCCCCTTCCTTTCATGGACCAAATGCTTGAACGTCTAGCGGGTAATGACTATTACTGCTTTTTAGACGGTTTCTCCGGGTATTTTCAAATTCCCATCGATCCCAAATACCAAGAGAAAACCACATTCACTTGTCCCTACGAAACATTTGCTTACAAACGCATGCCTTTCGGTTTATGCAATGCTCCTGGGACATTCCAAAGGTGTATGATGGCTATCTTCCATGACATGGTTGAAGAAACTATGG
The DNA here is from genome assembly GCA_025667525.1 of Glebionis coronaria. NCBI lineage: Eukaryota > Viridiplantae > Streptophyta > Magnoliopsida > Asterales > Asteraceae > Glebionis > Glebionis coronaria. The sequence continues at coordinate 26,738 of JANFOE010002362.1, forward strand.
AAGTATTCATGGATGATTTCTCAGTTTATGGCGATTCTTTCTCTGCTTGCCTTGCCAATTTAGAACGTATGCTTAAGCGGTGTGAAGACACTCGCCTTGTTCTAAATTGGGAAAAATGCCATTTCATGGTAAAAGAGGGCATCGTGCTAGGACACAAAATCTCCAAAGCCGGTCTTGAAGTGGACCGTGCTAAAGTTGATGTTATTGCAAAATTGCCTCCACCTTCAACCGTGAAGGGTGTGAGAAGTTTCCTCGGTCATGCGGACTTCTATCGTCGTTTCATTTAGGATTTTTCTAAAATCGCTCGCCCGATGACCCACCTCTTGGAAAAAGATACTCCTTTCATCTTTTCCAAAGAGTGTCTGTTAGAAATACGTTTTTACGTATATTAGAAGTATCGGTCACTCCACAATAGTATTAATGTTGTAATAGCTCGTAGTTAATATTACTTATTAAGTTAAGTAAGAAACCGGCCCATGGCTTGTCATGGGTCGGCCCAAGTCCAAATAAGGCCTTAGATATAAATACCCCTTTCCACCATGGAAAGGGGTTGTTGTTGATCATTTTCACTTTTCATTTGAATAAAAAGACACATAGTTTCTCTCTCACTTTCTCTCTCTAGTTTCTCTCTCTAGAAATCTTCAACCCACTTCATAGATTCATAGGTTATCAAGATTCTACATTTGGTATCAGAGCTATGGGGTGATTTAAGGTAATGATTTGTGTTGTTTTTTAGTTTTTGATTGTATTAGTGTTCTTTAAGAAGATCCATCTTGATTCTTGGAGTTTTTGGTGTTTTTGTGATTGGGATTAGTAGATAAGTATTAGTTTTCACTTATTATTGTAGAAATCACAAAACTTTTTGGGTTATTTGGTAAAAATCTGGGTTTATTTCATCAATTTTTGATCGACTGTTACTTCGTACCAAGTTTCTGTTTACCCAGTAAGTTCCGAACCAAAAAGTTCCGGATCAAAAAGTTCCGGATCAACAAGTTCCGGATCAACAAAAGTTCCGGATCATGAAGTTCCGAACCAAAAAGTTCCGGATCAAGGAAAGTTCCGGATCAAGGAAAGTTCCGGATCAAGGAAAGTTCCGGATCAAGGGAAAGTTCCGGATCAAGGGAAAGTTCCGGATCAAGGGAAAGTTCCTGATCAAGGAAAAGTTCCGGATCAAGGAAAGTTCCGGATCAAATCTTCCGAACCAAAAGTTCCGAATCAAGGAATTCCAAGCCAAAATCTTCCGAATCAACACTTCCGAATCAACAAAAGTTCCGAATCAAGGGATATTTTACTTGTTTTTTCGACGATTTTTTAGAGGATTTAATCTTGGTTTCTTACAACAAAAACTCAACACAATTCACAAGCTTTACTTCACTGCTCGATCAACCAATAATCTTTGTCTCTTTGAAGTGAACAAAATGAATCCGAATTCATTAATGCCTCAGATGACATCACTTACGGACATTTCCGTCATTACGGGAACGGATAATCGCTCACCAATGCTCATTAAAGAAGTTTTTGAAGCATGGCAAGGCCGTATGATGTCATACCTTAAGGGAAAACCGGTATATGAGAGGCTTATGGTTAAGTCAATTCTAAATGGTCCACTTGACTATGGTACCATCGTGGTTAACAATGTGACTCGACCAAGGGAGTTTGAAGAACTTACACCAGCTCAACAACTTGTTGCCGATGCAGACGAAAAGGCTCTTCAAACCATTCTCCAAGCTCTTCCACATGATATCTATCGAATGGTAAGTCAGTATACGGTGGCAAAGGATTTATGGGAACGTCTAAAGGTGTTGCTACAAGGTACGTCTCTTACCAAACAGGAAAGGGAATGTCAGTTGTATGATCTGTTTGATAGATTCACGTACAACCCAGGGGAAACGCTTCATGACTATTACTTCAGATTCACCACTCTTATGAATGATCTGAATGTATACAATCTCGTGATTGCTCCATTCCAGGTTAACACCAAATTTTTGAATACCTTACCTCAAGCTGAATGGGGTGAGTATATTACCGATGTTAAGTTAACCAGGGATTTGCATAAGTGCAATTTGGATCAATTATATGCTTTTCTTCAGCAGCATGAGAAACATGTGATCATGCACCGTTCGCCTCGAGGTATGTACCCTGATTCCTTAGCTTTAATGGCGAATCAACCAAGCTTGTCACACAACAACACTCCTTATATCTTGGGACATCAAGCCTATCATCCATCACCTTACATGACACCAACCTTCCCCCAATACTCGATTCTACCGCAACCACCCACCTCACATCAGCAACAATATCGGTTTAATGCACCTTCATCACAATATGCTTCACAACCTCACCCAGCAAGCATTGCACCTTATGCTAAGTCTTCATATTCTACTTATCAAGAGAATGCAGCATATCCATCAAGCTACTCTGACCATATGAGTGTTCCTTCTAGTGCTTACACAGCTCAACAAGACCAAGCACTGTATTGTGATAATGATGAAGTCCCCATTCCTGAATTCAAACAAGGAACTGATCCAGTTGAAGTGCTAGCCACTATGTCTGCCTACTTCACAAGGACTTTAAGCAAACGAGGATTTAGAGGAACAGCTCCTACTAACAATCAGCTGAGGAATTCATCCAATTCTCGCCAACAAGCTACCATTGAGAATGGCAGGGTAATGGTTCAACCCATTCAACCTTATCAGGGGAGACCTAATACATCAACCACCAATGCACGCACGGTCAATCCTGCTCCAATGGTCAACACTCCTCTACGGGCTAATTCCACATGCAAGTTGAGAATGATTACATGCTACAACTGCAAGGAAGAAGGTCACATGTCCAGGGATTGCAAGAAACCCAAGAGGAGAAGGGATGGTCAATGGTTTGCAGAGAAGATTTATCTGGTGAATGCACAGGCACAAGGAAGGGAACTTGATGAAGAGGAGCTTGCATTTCTTGCTGATCCAGGGATTGCTGAACAAGACGTGGTCACTACACAGAATGCAGCATACCAAGCAGATGATCTTGATGCTTATGATTCAGACTGCGATGAACTTCAATCTGCACATGCAGCTCTTATGGCAACTATCTCTAGCCTAGGGCCAGAAAAGAGATATGAGGTACTTATTAATACCACTGATAATACCACTGATGCTATTACTCAACCACATCCAGTTATGCAAGAGAGTGCCTATTCGAATGAGTCTTCGGTGGTGAGTCTTTCAAATGAGGAGACAATCAATGATAGTAATATCAATGTGAGTCCCCAGACTTTGAGTGAATCACAACCGGGAGCCATTTCGCATACGCATACTCCTGCTCAACAAGATTTGGTCATGGTTCCTGCTACATTACTTAGCCAAATGAATACTGCACTCTTAGAAACCATAGCTAAGAATAAGAATTTGTCTGATGAGCTTGCCTTATGCAACGAGAAAGTTCAAACTTTGGAATTAGTGCCTTCGTCTAGTGTTCTAACAAATCCCGAGTATGATCATTTTCGAAACAAACAAATGGGTCATTTGCAAGAAATTGAAACCTTAAGAGCAGACAATGACGGGGGCTCAATTGCATTATACCACTACCAAAAAAGAGCTTTTAGCTGTAGTGTATGCTTTTGAAAAGTTCTGCCCCTATCTTGTCCTTTGTACCACCATCGTGTATACCGATCATTCCGCGTTGAAGTACTTAATAACTAAGCAAGATTCTAAGCCAAGACTTCTTCGTTGGGTTTTGCTCCTTCAAGAATTCAATATTGAAATTCGTGACAAAAAGGGAGCTGAAAACCTAGCCGCGGATCATCTCAGTAGACTTGAGGATCCTTATCAAGGGGATCATCCGAACAAAGAGATCAATGACTATTTTCCCCTTGAGGCCTTAATGTCTATCAACTCTAATCTCGATGACACCCCGTGGTTTGCAGACATTGCAAACTACTTAGCGGGTGGGATTCTCAAGGAAGGGCTCACGTCCCAACAAAAGAAAAAGTTCTTTAAAGATATTGAACATTATTTCTGGGACGACCCTTACCTTTTCAAACAATGTGCGGATCTGATTATTCGTCGATGTGTTGATGGGCCGGCAGCGGTACAAATCCTTGACGCTTGCCATAAAGGACCCACCGGTGGTCACTTTGGTCCCAATTATACCGCGAAGAAAGTATTCGACTCTAGATTTTATTGGCCCACCATTTATCGTGACGCTCTGATGAGACTGCTTTTATACATAGTCTCATCGTCCAAATTGGGCTTAAAATGCATTAAATATCATTAAAACTGCCAAATATATGCTCGTGTTTGTTGCTTGTGTATTTTAGGTACGGATATTGAGGAAATGGCAAAAGGATCACAAGAATCAATCAAAAACGAACACGGGAAACGAAGCCGCACAATGAACCGGACCCGAACCATGAATTTCCAAAGAAGTCCTTGAAGTTTTGAAGAATGTCATGTTTGATCCCTCATCTTTGAAGACTTGTCACAAATGACCCTCCACTAGTCATTTGTACAAGAAAAATCCTTTAAGTTTGAAGATATGTCAAAACAGCCCTTGAAGATTGAAGGAATTGCAAGATTGGTACTTGGTTGAAAGTTTCACACACCTTGTACCATAAATGACAACTTTGGCAAACTTATTTACAAAGGAGTTGAGTTTTTGTCTGAGTTAATACAAATTGAACAAGGCAAGGAAGTTCAGGGGCATATGTGACCAGACAATAAACCTCCCATCCCCCACTCACAACCTTACACGTCACCCTCTACCACCTTTTACCCAATCAAATCCCTCCTTCCCACCACGTCACACATCCACTACCAATTTTTTAAAACTGATTATTAATCAGTTAAATGATTACGTGGGAAACATGTTTTTTTAAAAACCCAACTAACATTAATCCCATCAAACCACCACCTGCTTCCCCCTTGATCACAAAGAACCCTAAAACCTAATTACTTCAAAACAAGGGGGAATTTGTTAAGGGCTTCCAGATTTGTGATTAACATTAACCTCAACCCAAACCCACTTTTAAACATGTCACCAACACAACCATGTGAGCAGTGGGGACCTCCCCTGCTGCGTCACTTTCAGCTCCATATCCCAAACCCGACCAGATCAACGAATGAGCTTAAATCCTTTGTGGCCACGTACTAATGAACGAATGGGATGATTTCATGACAGCTAAACATCACAAGTGTACAAGATTATTCAGAGATTCCTCACAAGATCAAGATTTACCAAGACTTTGAATTTCTGTCAAGGGGCAGAATAGGAAGTTTGTTGTTAGGGTTTTATGATTCTAGATTATTCTGTAGTCCATTATATAAGGACGTGTAGGTCTCATTTTATCCTTTGTTCCAGAATTTTAGCTAAATCTTGTAATTCCTTTTTAATCATTATAAAAGTTGGTATTTTATAGTAAATGTGATTCCTTTTTATATATTAAAAGTTGGTAAATGTTTGAGCTAGAGTTCTGAGTTCCAATTATATCATCAGTTTTTGAGTTCAGTTTTCGAAAAGTCTTAAAAAAGGGGTTTTATAGATTCAAAAATTTCAAGGTTCAATGAAGTGAAAGTGGAATTGAACCTTTGTTTTTTCTAAATTTGTGATTTCAGTTCTATTTAAAAAGAGTGTCTCAAAAAGGATTTGAGTTTAAAAGATTTTTCAGAAAACCATTTTATTTTTTGGTTGATAAGCTTACTGTTTCATAAGCTATCCCCACAAGCTCTTGACACCAGCTTGTGGGCTTAGCTTACTGAAGCTTGGATTTTGTTTCCTGGTTTGGTGGTGATTGTGCAGGTTCAAAACAAGAACAAAGGCTATCATCATCATCATCTTGCATTCAAACAGCCAAAAAGGTTCAGCTCAGGCCCCAGCCTAAAAGGAGGTGGCTTTTCAGCCATTGTGGGACCTGGATTGTAGGTCCCACAAGGTAAATCCCTTGGCTTGAACTCTCTTGCCTAATTTTGTGAATTATGTGATTTGGTGAAAGTGCATGAAATGTGTCCAAATGTTAGTTCTTCTGTTTGTTCATGTTTATTTTAGAGTTATATGCATGTGTAGTTGGATTTAAATCAGTTTCAAGTAGTTTTGATAGCACTTGATTTGAAAAAATCTAAGTTCTGAATTTAAGGGGTGTTTGGATACGGGTTTAGCTAGAATTTGTGACAAGTTTTAGGCTTAAAATCTGTCTAGACACACTCCTTAGGATAGTTATAGGTCATATGTTAGTTTGCTTTTAGGTTTGGAAGGTTTTTAAAACAGATTGCATGTGAAAAAATTGGGTATTATGGCTTAAATTCAGCAACTGCTTTTTAGCTTGCTTTAGTGTAAAATTTTCCTTCAAAACTTGATTATCTGTTAGAAGTAGTGTTAAAGTAGGGTTTGTAATTGCTTATATGCTAGTTGGTAGGGTTGTATGCAAGATTTGAAGCTTTGAAATCCATTTTTGTGCAAGTTGAACCAGTTACTGTTCATCAGATACCATACAAGCTTAATCAGTCATCTTCTTGTGCATTTTGTGCTTTATTTTTGTGAAAGACTTGTGTGTTTTTTAGCATATTCTGACTCCCTACACTCCACTGAGTGTAGGGGTGCCTTACTGCCCCAAGAAAAAGCTCAAATAAGCTTCCCTAAGCTTATTGGTTAACTGACCAAGAAATTTACACTAACAGTGGGAACAAAGTTCCCCCTGCTTCCACAATTGTTACCACTGCTCAGCAAAAGGACAAAACCCTAGCACATGTCACTTTCAGAAAGTTTTTTTTTTGTCTTTAGTGGGTTAAAACAAGAATTAGGACTTGAAACCAGTTTTAATATTTTTCTAATTTTATTTTTGATTTTTCTGTTTAATTAGTTTTTCATTTACTGTTCATTTAATATTTTCTAGATTAAATTGCTATTTTAATTAACTTTTTACTTTCTGTTTTTGTCTTTTAGTGACAAAAATTATTATTTTTCAGTTTTAACATTTTTCATAGATTAAGAAAAATAATTTAAGATTTTTAGTTTAAAAAGTTTTTACTGTTCACTTTTTATTTATTTTTTAGAAATAATTTAGTTTAATTAGGGTATTTATTATAACTGTTTTTGTCTTTTAGTGAAAAATTTTATATTTTTCAAACTTTTTCATTTTTCTACTGTTCTTTAGTATAATTTAGGATTTTTAAAATTGTCAAATTATTTTTAGCATTATTTTATTATTTTTTATGATTATTTTGGTTTAAAATTAGTTTTAAGTGTTTTAAAAATAGAAAAATAGTTTTGAAAATTTAGGAAAAATACTTTTTAGTCTTTAAATAATATAAGTAACTTATTAGTTCAATAAAATAATATTTTGGACATTTTGATTAATTATATTTAATTTTAGGGCTTTAATTAGCATTTAAAATTGAATATTTAATTAATAAAAGGTTTTAAAATATTTTTGTTGAACTTTTATCCTTATTTATATTATTTTAGACTTAGTTTTAGCTTTTAATTAATTTTTAGGTTTAAAATTTTTAATTTTGTAGTTTTTTACGGTTTTACGTGAACGCCCTTTTCGTCTTAGCTTAATCCGTCTTCGTAACCGTCATTCTCTTCTCGTCCCATTTCTATTTTCTTTTTCTCAATATAATCACAAACCATTAATCAATTCATTACAAAACGCTCTTGCCTCCTTGGGAAACGAACTTGAACTTATTTGGTCATTAGTGCTCGGTTTTCCTAAACCGACACTTAACGCTTACCACTATTTTGCCTTCCTTTTCCTAAAGGGGTAAAAACTCTACATCACGCTCACGATATGGTTAAACATTGTGATGCTTGCCAAAGACAAGGCAAGATCACACATAAAGATGAGATGCCTCAAAATTTCATACAAGAATGTGAAATCTTTGATGTATGGGGCATCGACTTTATGGGGCCATTTCCATCATCTAAAGGGAACAAGTACATCCTCGTAGCCGTTGACTACGTTTCTAAATGGGTTAATGCTAAGGCTCTCCCTACGAATTATGCGAGGGTGGTTGTGAACGTTTTGAAGCAGCTCTTTGCTCGATTCGGCGTTTCTCGTGCTATTATCAGTGACCGCGGGACTCATTTTTGCAATGATCAATTTGCAAGAGTCATGGCTAAGTATGGTGTTAATCATCGTCTTTCCACCGCTTATCATCCTCAAACCAACGGTCAAGCCGAGATATCCAACCGTGGATTGAAGCGAATTTTGGAGCGTACTGTGGGAGAGCATCGTGCCGCGTGGGCCGATAAGTTAGATGATGCTTTGTGGGCTTTCCGTACTGCTTATAAGACCCCAATTGGTTGTACACCTTATCGTCTTGTGTACGGGAAAGCATGCCACCTCCCCATCGAGCTAGAACACAAGGCGTACTGGGCCTTGAAGTGGGTTAACTTCGACATCAACAAAGCTGGTGATCTTCGCAAGATTCAACTCGACGAGCTAAATGAACTAAGGAATGAAGCTTACGAGAACTCACTGATCTACAAAGTGAAGACCAAGATCATCCATGACGCAAGGATTAAGAACCGAGAGTTCCACGTTGGTGATCAAGTCTTACTTTTTAACTCTCGGTTGAAGATCTTCTCGGGCAAGTTGAAGAGCCGCTGGTCTGGTCCATTCACCGTCGCCAAAGTCTTCCCATATGGCACCATTGAGCTTTCTCAGCCAAATGGGCCAAATTTCAAGGTGAATGGCCAGCGTTTGAAGCTGTACTTTGGTGAGGACATCTCTCATGAGATGATTCCATCCCTCACCATGTTTCCTATGAACTAGTTTTGGGTCAAGTCAGGCTCGTGACTCGGTGAACAAAAACAAGCGCTTCCCGGGAGGCAACCCATGTTCTATCCTTTACTGCTTTCATAATAAGTGTAGGGGGAGCCCCGTATGTGTTTGTTGTCTTGTTTCTTGTGTTGTGCAGGGATTAAAGCTTCAAAGATGCACCCTTGATAACATTTGACGAACCGTGATCCCGTGTACCCGACATCCTGGTTCTATCCTAAACTGTCGTGATTCAATATTTCATATCTTATATGTTCACATTGAATTCACTTTAGTTGTCCTTTCCTTAGCAAGATATAAACAAAGTGCACAATGTCCTAAGTGTAGGGGAGTTTACTCCCACATGCTTAAACATTGAGGACACTGTTTATCTCAAGTGTAGGGGGGACTTCTATCGAAGTAAGTGGTCTTTTCCATGAATTTGCCCTCATTTTAACCGAAAATTTTGATTTTTCAACATTCTTCAAAATTTTTAATCTATTTTGGCCTAGTTGTATAGTTGTATTTTCCTTTGTTATGTTTATTTTCTTTCCATTGCTAGAATAAATTTTCAATAAAGTGGTTTTTAATTTTTCAAAGTCATGAACATTTTGACTCAACCCGAGTTTACTTATCTAAGTTTGCTCTAGCTAGTATCCTTAACGTGTTTAAGTCAAGTTTTGCTAGGCTTTTATATAGGGAACTTTAAAACACGAAAGTCTTAACTCTCACGGGTTAAGAACAAGAACTTTTCGCAAGTTCCTATAATTGATCCTAGAGAGTTGTTTATCAAGGAAACTTTATAATGCGATTTCTAAACTTGAAAAAGTCTAAGAATTTGCAAGATCCTATAGATGACTCGAAAACCCAAAACTTTGATTTAATAGGCTAAGCATCCACGAGTCTCATTCCTTGAGATTTTAAACTGTGGAGGACGAGAGATGATAGAGTCAATTATAAGTTTGGTATTCTTTCGTGAATTTATGTGAGTTAATTATAAGCCTATTCTCCCTTCGCTTGTTAATAAATTTATCTGCAATAAATAAGGTTGTACGATTTAAAAAGTTACTTAGCTTCTAGCCCAAGATCGTTTAAAAGTTGCTCGGTATGGATTAGAGTTCATAGCCAAGGCATAACTTATTGAAGCGAGATGCGAAGATTGGCGAGTCCGAAAAGGCCCTAACAAGGCATAAGGGCTACATTTTGTTGCTAAAGATCCAAAAGTGATGTGAAGAATCATTTATCGAAAATCAATATGAAGGATCGAGACATACGACAAAAAGCAAAAACTCCCCAAAAGATCATGGAGAAGTCTATCCAAAAAGGCCCTAACAAGGTATGAGGATATATAGATCCAAGTCCTAAAAGGAGGCGGATCGTTGTATATCAAAGTCCAAAATAAAGATTGGAGAAAAATGAAGAAGTCGTGGTCCAAATATGAAGAATCTCTCAAAAAGTTCAAGTGAAGAAATTCCAGTTATGAAGAGAAGACCATTATTTCAACGTCTCTCAAAGATTTGAAGTATGAAGTCGCTGCCAAATATCGGTCCGAGAAAGGTCTCAAATCGTGAAGCGAGTTATGCCAAGATATGAACTTTATGAGGTCCCGAGAAGCAGTTTTAAAAGATTTTGTCCTTTAGCTAACTATTGATTAAATCGTTCACTTTATTTTTGGCCTAAATAACTATCAAAATAAGTCAAACAATGCATCCTCGTGAGCATTCAAGACAAAAATAAAATATAAGAGATACACCTAGGAATAAGGGAGTCTAAGTGAATAATTGGCCCACATGAATTCGTGTTAGTTTGCTAACTTATAATAACAATAATCTCGTTTTTAAGCTTGGTATGGGGAACGTGAAACTTGAGGATGATAAATGTTCATGGCAGCCAAAACCCAATGTAAGTCTTTGATTTATTTACTTATTTTTATCTCTTTATCTTCCCTAAATGTTTAGTGTTTAATAAAGGCCAAGGTGGGTTATTTATGATGGAAAATGTAAACCGTGCTTTAAAATTAATGCATTGCATGAGGGCATTGCAATGGTCAAGTGTAGGGGATTTAATAAGTGTGAAAATACTTATCCTTTTACCACTTATTTCCAATAATAACAAGACCAAAACGTGTAATTTATGTCGTAAAAGTCGGAATTATGTGTGGTTTGTGTTTTTATTGTGTTTTAGGACCAAAAGATGAAAAAGGAAGAAAACACGGGCTTTCACGGGCTTTTATCGAAGAAAACAGGAAAAGACGAAGTCAAAGGATCAAGAGTGCAAAAAGAATGGAAGTCCAAGGCCTATTCTGAAGATTTATCGAAGAAAAAGTCTAAAGACGGAAGTTTAATGAAGTCGAAGAACTCAAGTCTAAATTAAAGAAGAAAATTATCAAGACAAGTTCAAATCCCGAGACGACGTCAAGAAAAGACAAAGAATTAAATCGAGTCGAGAAGACGTGAAGAAAGAAAAAAGAAGATGCAACACATGCACTCCTTCCCATTTTCCCTATAAATACCCTCCTAATACACATTAGGAGGGTAGTTAGTCTTTAGTTTTTAGTTTCATTTTTTTCTCACTTTTCTTTCTAGTTTTAGAGAGAGAAAGTTCTCAACTTTCTCTCACTAAGTTTTCATCTTTCTTTCTTTTAATCTTTCAAGATTAAACATTTGTGTATTGTTGATTTCATTAATCAAGTTCTAGTTAAGCTTTTAATCTTTCATCTCTTTCTACCTTTCTTTGATTTTTAGATTAATTTTGGTGCGAATTTCATTTGATCCGTGTTGTTCTTAATGATTTCGTGCTTAAAAAGTTAAAATTTTTTATGCTTACTTAAGCTTTCATTCGATTAAGCTTTAAGATCCTTGTGCTTATTGGCTTATTCGCTTCTTTTAGGTTGCTTACTTTTTAAAGTTTTCTTAAAAAGTTCATCTTTTTATAGTTTGATTTAAAAGTTTGCTTATTTTAAGTTTGGATAAGTTGTTATTTGTGCTTATTGAGTCCTTTTCATTATAGATTCGTGCTAGTCTTGGTGTGAGCTTATCATATTAGCTTATCACTAGCTTATTTCGAATCCCATATAAATCGGAAAGGGTCTAAACCCCTTTCCGATCGCAGCATTCCGACAAGCACTCTCTTTCCGATCAACAAATCGGAAAAGGGTTTAGAATATTCCGATCTGACCATTTTTTCCACATTCCGATTGTTTGCATTTCAAGAATTCCGATTGTGGGGTGTTCTGTAACATTCCGATTTGGTTCATCTCCTAGTATTCCGATTGGGAAATTTTAATACATTCCGATTTGCTTCCTTGTCCCTTATTCCGATCGCATCATTCCGACTAGGGAAGTTTTTATATTCCGATTGGGATTCATTCCTAAATTCCGATCAGTGTTTTCCGATAGCATATTCCGATCAGTCTCCCCTTTGCATATTCCGATGGTTTTAGTTCTTGTTTTTTATAAAGTTTCCAAGTGTTAGGTTTATTAAGTGTTCTAGTATTATTCTAATCTTGTCTTTAAGTTTTCAAGCATTTATTTTTAATTCGTTATTTTAGTTTTATCTTTAAACTTCTACTTTACTCAACGACATTTACATTTAGTTGCTATTAGTTTAAAAATAGATAATCAACTAAACCATTTATTATTCCACCAAGAACAATTGAGTCGCACTTTCTACCAATAGTCAATTCGAAGAGATTCGGACGATAAGATTATATACTTGGTTGCAAAACTTAGTATTAAAGTGCATACCCAAAATAAAAAAATCCATTGTTTAATTCTTCAATAAGATAGGTGAAGCACCACGACCCATTCATTTAAAACACATCCGAAAACGACCTATTTAGAGGGTGCTTAAAATAATAGTTTGATGGTTGAAACTACGCGTATGTGATTATCTATATTGTTTGTTTTATTTTCTTCACCCTTACATAGAAGCACCTTCACGTTCTTATGTCAACTTCATCCAAGGCCGTACCTTTTCTTGGCCACCAACATCCTAAACCGTGAAGATCACATTATAATTACCGAAAGTTTTCTACATTCAAACCTACAACACCAGCGTGTATACCTATTCAGAAAACAACACGCAGAGCTTTGAAAATGAATAAGTACAAAACTTGATCGGGAAGAAGAGTTTCTCGGTGTAAACATTTTTAAATATAAAAGTTTGTAAATAAAAATTAGATTATTGCAGCAACTTCATAGGAGCCTGACATTTACCACTCTACTCTATTAATCATGCTGATAGCATATAAGTAGAATAAGGGTAAAAATCATGTTATAGAACATATTGAAAAACTGCTTCGGCAGTATACCCAAGCATCAGTGCATCGTCGCCTGAGAAAAACAAAAATGTGAAATTCAGACATTGTAAAATTGATGTCGTTATCTAATTGATATGTTATTATTAATACCTATAGCTGCAAACAGCATAAGGTAAAACCTCTAGATAGCAACAAAATCCAATATCATCACAATCACAGTATTAATAACTAATAACACATTAAAAGACACAATTCACGTGCTTGAGCTACAAAGTTATTAAAGATAATTATATTCTTTCCATTTATTGGATCAAATTTTTAGCCCATAATATTTTAATCTGCACAGTGCACAAGCAAGTCATCGCTTGTAGTAGATGTTTTTTCCTATCAAAATTGACAAACCACGTACCTTTCTGATCTATCAGGAAATTTAAAGCTAATGTTAGAAGCAACTTACTACAACTTCAGTAATTGTTCAATAACGCATATCCAAATAATCTTTAGATCAAATTATCAGTCATAAGAATGAAAACACAACATGGGGAATCTTAAGAAATTTGCCTTCAACTTCAAACTACCATCGATGCTGAACCTTAGAATATAACATATGATTAATTGCTGAAGGGTCGGGTTGGACTTCAGTTTGTGCTTAAATGTGCCCCCGTTGAATTGTACTGAAGGTTTGATTGTTGATGATCCACATTCAGTTACGTTTTTGCCCACCCCTAGAGAACCTGTTGAACGAACATTTTGTTCCACCTTTTACCCCTCATTATTGCCTCGTCAAAGACAGAAGAGAATGAGTTATAACTGTACATCAAAACTGCCCTGACAAAAGTCAAACTTCACTATAAATTTAACACACAAGATGCATGTAATTAGTCATGTGTATGATACGTTCATAATAGTAGGTACTATACACCTCATTACTTAAAGACCAAGATATTTTTAGGCAACCACTTTGTATCAACCACTGTAATCATGCAGAAAATCTTATACAAATAAGAAAGTAAGAAAAGGCAATAACGTCTAAACTTGAGTTCACCTTAAGCCCATGTAGTTCAATGAAGCACTTTGTCTGCAAGTCTCACCTGTGGTTGTAGGCAATTCAGAATTCATGACAGAGAAAATGAATAAGCAGAATCATAATAATGCATAATCAAGTTTTCACCCTCGATCTTATGATTAAAAAAACCATATGTTATAGACATGCATTTGCCATTCTGGCACCCATCATGTGATTTCATTGCTCAACCATTGCAACCTCAAGGTCTGCCATTAAATCTCATCCACTTGTAAATAGAGATGCATTTGGCTCACCTTTATTGAATCAAACTCCTGCAAATTATGTTTTACTTTTTCATTAGTAAAGTCTAATTCCATATATACAGGCTTCTCCTCTTTAACAAATAATAAAACTTGTACCATAAAATTATAAAATAAGATCATAAGCCAAAAATAGGATTAAGTAATAAAATTCAGTGTGTCCTTATTCCTTAGTCCTTACACTCAAATCTGTGTAAAGAAGCAATTATAATGATATAATTTCTGAACGAAAGGAGGCTATATTATCGTAACCAGTTTCTTTCTAACAATTCTCTGCTTTACTTTTACCCATTTCATCCGTTAGAAAAATAAACTTAACCAAATTGACCCTTTCACTCACGAAAAATGGTGGTTGTGTAGGTCCACCCGCACACCTCACTTGAAGACTTGGATGAGCTGTCAACCCTCCTTCAAGTCCATTTCGTAGCAGGCACTATGAATTGTGGTAGTGAAGTGATAGGCATAATTGTCAATGACTGGACCACCTTCTACGGAGCAGAACCACAACAACAGAATTATAGGTGATTGAGATTGTTTTCAAGTTGAGAGATGCTCAACCAAGTGCCATTATCTACGAAATAAGGAAGTCGTTGATGGACATGTGAAACAGATGAGCTGAGTAATATGATTCAAGATGGCGGAGAAGCTGCCAAAAAACGGAAGTGTTTAAATATAAAGCACTAATATACTGGTTAAAGATACGGGTGAGATTTAAAAGCAAAATTAGTATGCCAAAACATACCTGTTTCCTGATAACAGGCGGTATAAATTCAAGAAAAGTGGATGTCCAGGGTAACAATGTTGCTGATATATTATCAGCAGACACCTCGCATATGACTATGAATATCCAGAAAAGAAAATTATAGCTTACTCGTTAGACATATAGGTCACTGATACCTTTATTGATTCCTTGTCGGCACCTACAATTCACAGAAATCCGTGTATTGAATGTCTACTAAAAATGTGCCAGACCTGAAGTCACGCTCATGGTTCAATCAGAGAAGGTGTAAATGTTCTTTTTTTCTTTTCCTTTGATGTTGTCACCATCTCTTTCTTTATTGTAACCATCTTCTGAAGTTTGTGGATGATATTATAGATTTTTCTAGTTGAAAAGTTCGTTTCTCGGAATCTTCTCGAATTGATAACTGGTTAAGTGCGAGAGATTGGTTGTTCTTGGTGGAATAAAAAGGGAATGATCGTTGTCTAAAACTAATGGAAGATAAAGACTTGAAAAGATAAAATAAAGTAAAGACGGTAAAAAGAAACAGTGAAAGATTAAAACTTGGCGAAAAGTAAATGACGAGAAATTAAAAGGGAAATAAAGTAAATGACGCAAACTAAAACTTAAACTAAAAGGAAAGCAAGTAAAAGTGCAAATAAAGAAAAAGGCGGGAAAAGTAAAGCTTAAAACTAAAAACTGGAAAACACTCATTCGGAATAAAACAGTTCATCCGGAATATGTCACTTATCCGGAATAAACTATTTGATTCGGAATAAAGTGTTTGATCCGGAATAAAAAGAAAAAAGAAGTTGGTCCGGAATAAATAGTTTGATCCGGAATAAATGATATTTCGAACGAAGGAGCTTGATCCGGAATGAATGATATTCCAAACGAAGGAGCTTGATCCGGAATAACAAGTATTCCGCATGAAGGAGCTTGATCCGGAATAAATGATATTCCGAACGAAGGAGCTTGATCCGGAATAATCAATATTCCGGACGAAGGAGCTTGATCCGGAATAATCAATATTCCGGATGAACAATATTGATACGGAATAAAAATGCTGACTCAGAATATCTGGGGAAAGAAACAGTAAGAATGAACACGAAGAACAGGGGATGAAGAACAAGGACAAATTTAACCAAAACTAATCAAGATTAACCAAAAGATTAAACCAAAACAACCACAAATGATCTACTAAAATAACCAATCAATCCAAATCAATAAAACTAACAAACATAACCAACATAATCAAAACCCACTTGATTGAAAACCATAAAAATAGAAGAACATAAACATGAATCATAGAGAAAGATTAAGCAAGAAAGGAAGATGAGAGATTAACAATGAAAGCAAAGATTAACAACAGTTAAAAGTAAACTTAGTTGGAATTAAAAGGAATTAAATGTGCATAACAAGTAATTAAAATGAAAGAAATTAAATTGCAAGGAATGAAAATGGTGGAAGTGGTGGTTTGTCAAGCCACCCAACAACTACAAATGAAGGAAATGAAAACTATATATAGTGGATTTAGGGAGGTGCTTAGTGGAAGCTTCCTCCCTCTTTCTTCTTTCTCTAATTGCATCATTAGTCCTTAATCTTCTTTAATCTTTTGACATTAATGACTTTGTCTCGGGATTTCTTTAAACTCGTCTTGTAATCTTCAATAAATTAGACTTGAGTTCTTTGGCTTTTTAGTAAACTTCCGTCTTTTGACTTTTTCTTCGATAAATCTTCAGAATTGGTCTTGGACTTCCGTTCTTTTTCCACTCTTGATTTCTTGACTTCGTCTTTCGTCTTTTTCTTCGATAAAAGCCCGTGAATGCTCGTGTTTTCAGCACTTTTCACCTTTTCGTCCTAAATCACAACAAAAACACAAACCACGCATAATTCCGACATAAATGACATAAAATACATGTTTTGGCTCGGTTATTATTGTAATTAAGTGGTAAAAAGGATGGGTGTTTACACACCTATCAAATCCCCTACACTTGACCATTGCAATGTCCTCATGCAATGCATTAGTTACAAAGCACGTTTACATTTTTCCTCAAAATCAATCCACGTTGGCCTTTATTAAAGAGATAGAAAATTATAAACATTCAAAGGAAGAAATCAAAAACATACCTTGGGTTTTGGAAATGAATAATCATCATCCTCAAGTTTTCACTTTCTCCAAACTAAGCTTAAAAACAAGATCATTGTTATTATAAGTTAGCAAACTAACACGAACTCATGTGGGCCAATTATTTACTTAGACTCCCTTATTCCTAGGTGTATCTCTTATATTTTATTGTTGTCTTGAATGATCACGAGGATGCATTTTTGACTTATTTCGATAGTTTATTTAGGCTGAATACAAAGTGGGACGATTTAATCAATAGTTAGCTCAAGGACAAAATCTTTTAAAACTGCTTCTCGGGACCTCATAAAGTTCATATCTTGGCATAACTCGCTTCACGATTTGAGACCTTTCTCAGACCGATATTTGGCAGCGACTTCATAGTTCGAATCTTTGAGAGACGTTCTTGAAATTATGGTCTTCTCTTCATAATAGGAATTTCTTCGCTTGAAGTTTTGAGAGATTCTTCATCTTTGGACCACGACTTCTTTCATTTTTCTCCAATCTTTATTTTGGACTTTGATATACAACGATCCGCCTCCTTTTAGGACTTGGATCTATTTATCCTCATACCTTGCTAGGGTCTTTTCGGATAGACTTCTCCATGACTTTTGGGGAGTTTTTGCTTTTCGTCGTGTGTCTCGATCCTTCATATTGATTTTCGATAAATGATTCTTCACATCACTTTTGGATCTTTAGCTACAAAATGTAGCCCTCATGCCTTGTTAGGGCCTTTTCGGACTTGCCAATCTTCGCGTCCCGCTTCAATAAGTTATGCCTTGGCTATGAACTCTAATCCATACCGAGCAAATTTTAAACGATCTTGGGCTAGAAGCTAAGTAACTTTTCAAATCGTACAACCTTATTTATTGCAGATAAATTTATTAGCAAGCGATGGGAATAATTAACTCACATAAATTCATGAAAGAATACCAAACTTATAATTGACTCTATCATCTCTCGTTCTCCACAGTTTAAAATCTCAAGGAATGAGACTCGTGGATGCTTAGCCTATTAAATCGAAGTTTTGGGTTTTCGAGTCATCTATAGGATCTTGCAAACTCTTAGACTTTTTCAAGTTTTAGAAATCGCATTTTAAAGTTCCCTTGATAAATGACTCTCTGGGATCAATTATAGGAACTTGCGAAAAGTTCTTGTTCTTAACCCGTGAGAGTTAAGACTTTCACGTTTTAAAGCTCCCTAAATAAAAGCCTAGCAAAACTTGACTTAAACACGTTAAGGATACTAGCTAGAGTAAACTTAGACAAGTAAACTCGGGTTGAGTCAAAAGATTCACAACGTTCGAAAATTAAAACCACTTTATTAAAAATTTATTCTAATAAGGAAAGAAAATAACTATACAAAGGTAAAAACAACTATACAACTAGGCCAAATAGATTAAAAATTTTGAAAAATGTTGAAAAATCAAATTTTCCGGTTAAAATGAGGACAAATACAAGGAAAAGGCCACTTAACTTCGATAGAAGTCCCCCTACACTTGATATAAACATTGTCCTCAATGTTTAAGCATTGGGAGTAAACTCCCCTACACTTAGGACATTGTGCACTTTGTTTAAATCTCGCTAAGAAAGAGACAACTAAAGAGATTCCTATTTTAATATTAAGAAATATAAAATAGTGAATCGAAAAGAGTTTAGGATAGAACCGGGAAGAAGGGAACACGGAATCACGGTTCGTCAAAAGTTATCAAGAGTGTGTCTTTGAATCTCTAATCCCTGCACATGATAAGAAAGAAAACAAGAAACACCAACGGGGCTTCCCCCTACACTTATGGTGAAAACAGGGAAAGATAGATAGATAATTGGGTTGCCTCCCAAAAAGCGCTTGTTTATATTAACCGAGTCACGAGCCTAACTCGTCCCCGAATTAAATAGTCCATGGGGAAGCCTCGAATGTAATACCGGGATCAAAGACCTTGTCCTCGTTCCCGGTTGACATCAACAAAGGAGAGGCGGGGGGATAAGTCTTAAATGGTAGAAAGGTCCTTTCAACATACGAAAAGTATGTGAAATCAAGGTCCACGGGAGGTGGGGTGGGTAAAATAAGCACATTGTCCTCCCCCAAAGACAATGGATGCTGAGCAAGCGGCAAAGCCGTAATGGTATCAATCATAGCATAATCAATGTCACCTCCCGGGTCAAAGCACTCATCCTACGTGATAGTGGCTAAAGGGGAGGATGCAAGGTGCTCGGGAGGGGGACTTGGGACAATACCTTCCTGCAGCAAATCATCAAAAATAATATCCCCCTCCGTGTCATCATCATCAATACCTAGAGGTATGGAGTGAATGTCAATTTCTTCCAACAATGGGTCATTATCTTCAACGGGAGGAAGAGATGGAGGCAAAGACTCGGAGAGAGGAGGAGAAGTCAACTCTTCGATTTGAGCAATAAGAAGATGCACTTTCCGTAATCTGTCACGGAGAATCACGTCTTCCACCTCATCTTTAAGAGCAAGTTCATCGGTGAACTTCTCGTAAGCTGGAGAGAATAAATCGTCATCGCCCGCATCTCCCGGTGGAGATTGAGAAATTTCAAAAGTGAAATTCTCATAGCGTGGAGAAAAATCGTCATCATTAGGATCGACCTCTTCCGTAAGAGCAACGTCGTCCTCAAACTACATAGCAGGTAAGTCACAAACCTCATCATTCAATAATTTGTCGAGACCAACATCACTAAGCTCATTCAACGAATCTAGATCCTTAGACGCAGTAGGGATATCGAGAGAAGGGATGACAATTGCACTAGGACATTGAGCAACAAGATCATTCCAAGAAATAGTAGGCTCATCGTCATCATCATCATCATAATAGTATTGACGCACGGGATGAGGGGTATAATCACTAAGATTAGATACTTGCTCTTGTTGTTGTCGCTTTTCCTCCTCACATGCTTCTTTAAACTGAACAACGGCTTCTTGAAGTTTCAAAATAATGGTGTGCCTTTCTTCATTCAGAGTAGTGAGTTGTTGAATTATCTGAGAGGATTGATGATTGAGGTTGGGGTGTGGGGGCTCACAGTTAGGAAAACCAGAATTATAGCACGGATGTGGCTCATAGTAAGTCATCGATTGAGAAGAATTATAACACGGAGTTGGGTCATAATATTCCATCGGTGAAGAAAATTGAGGACATGGATCTGGCTCATAATAATCCATTGGCTGACAATAAGAAGTATCGTGAGGCCCCCCAAAATTTTGGCAACATGGGTATGGAGAAAAATCAGGTGCTTCTTGTAGATAGCTATTACCATTGTCATAATTGTAACCCGGTTCTTGCCCGTGATCATACGGGTATCGAACCGGGCACGAAACATGCCAATGATAATCGCTTCCACAATAGATGCACGGGGGAACAGGAGGTGGATTCAAAAAGGACGAATTAGTCGAGTTGCACAATGGACAAAATCCGAATTGGAATTGTGTATTGTCAATATCGTTGCCGCACCGCTCACATGTACACCATTGACATGAATCATTCCCGTATAATCGTCTCCCACACCTGACACAATGGACATAAGAATCCATAAAGAAAAATAGATAAGCAAGAAGAATATTTTTGGTGCTAAACTTTGAAAAAGAAATGCTTTTTATGATTTTTCAAATGTTTTTGGGATTTTTGAAAATGTTTGACACGAAAAATAACGTTCACGAGTGAACGGATCCCAAAAGCCAATGCGTCTCTCACAAAAAACCGTTAATTCTCACGAAAAGAGCCGGCAGCGGTGCCATTTGATATTAGAGATTTTGCTAGTTGAAAAGTTCGTTTCTCGGAATCTTCTCGAATTGATAACTGGTTAAGTGCGAGAGATTGGTTGTTCTTGGTGGAATAAAAAGGGAATGGTCGTTGTCTAAAACTATTGGAAGATAAAGACTTGAATGATAAAATAAAGTAAAGACGATAAAAAGAAACAGTGAAAGATTAAAACTTGGCGAAAAGTAAATGACGAGAAATTAAAAGGGAAATAAAGTAAATGACGCAAACTAAAACTTAAACTAAAAGGAAAGCAAGTAAAAGTGCAAATAAAGAAAAAGACGGGAAAAGTAAAGCTTAAAACTAAAAACTGGAAAGCACTCATTTGGAATAAAACAGTTCATCCGGAATATGTCACTTATCCGGAATAAACTATTGATTCGGAATAAAGTGTTTGATCCGGAATAAAAAGAAAAAAGAAGTTGATCCGGAATAAATAGTTTGATCCGGAATAAATGATATTCCAAACGAAGGAGCTTGATCCGGAATGAATGATATTCCGAACGAAGGAGCTTGATCTGGAATAACAAGTATTCCGCATGAAGGAGCTTGATCCGGAATAAATGATATTCCGAACGAAGGAGATTGATCCGGAATAATCAATATTCCGGACGAAGGAGCTTGATCCGGAATAATCAATATTCCGGATGAACAATATTGATACGGAATAAAAATGCTGACTCGGAATATCTGCGGAAAGAAACAGTAAGCATGAACACGAAGAACAGGGGATGAAGAACAAGGACGAATTTAACCAAAACTAATCAAGATTAACCAAAAGATTAAACCAAAACAACCACAAATGATCTACTAACAATAACCAATCAATCCAAATCAATAAAACTAACAATCATAACCAACATAATCAAAACCCACTTGATTGAAAACCATAAAAATAGAAGAACATAAACATGAACCATAGAGAAAGACTAAGCAAGAAAGGAAGATGAGAGATTAACAATGAAAGTAAAGATTAACAACAATTAAAAGTAAACTTACTTGGAAATAAAAGGAATTAAATGTGCATAACAAGTAATTAAAATGCAAGAAATTAAATTGCAAGGAATGAAAATGGTGGAAGTGGTGGTTTGTCAAGCCACCCAACAACTACAAATGAAGGAAATGAAAACTATATATAGTGGATTTAGGGAGGTGCTTAGTGGAAGCTTCCTCCCTCTTTCTTCTTTCTCTAATTGCATCATTAGTCCTTAATCTTCTTTAATCTTTTGACTTTAATGACTTTGTCTCGGGATTTCTTCAAACTCGTCTTGTAATCTTCAATAAATTAGACTTGAGTTCTTCGGCTTTTTAGTAAACTTCCGTCTTTTGACTTTTTCTTCGATAAATCTTCAGAATTGGTCTTGGACTTCCGTTCTTTTTCCACTCTTGATTTCTTTACTTCGTCTTTCGTATTTTTCTTCGATAAAAGCCCGTGAATGCCCGTGTTTTCACCACTTTTCACCTTTTCGTCCTAAATCACAACAAAAACACAAACCACGCATAATTCCGACATAAATGACATAAAATACACGTTTTGGCTCGGTTATTATTGTAATTAAATGGTAAAAAAGATGGGTGTTTACACACCTATCAGTGGACTTCAAACTGTACCTCCCCTTTTTGATTCTAAAGTAGCCATCATGGAATTATACTGGTCCAACTTCTTTAGTTTTGTATCCATCAACAAAACTAAAGAACTTCTGGCACAACAGCAATTCCAAGCATCCATCGCCATGTCCCACGAACTTGTAAAAAGATGGAGCGATGGTCCAACATAAAGTCAGCAAAGATACTGAATAATAAATCAAGAATCGCTTAAACGTACATCTAAAGAATGGTTTTTGTATTTTCCCTTCTCGTCCACACTTGGTTGGAAACAACTAACGAAGATTCATTACTATAACATTTTAATCAAGCCCATATCAGATTAAAAGCACAATATAGATAGTGTTTGTTATATATGAAAAAACATAGCATAATATTATAAAGTATGATCGGTTGATCTTTTAAATATGTTTAAATACTATGTTTGATCATGTAAAATAAGTAGAACCTAACCTCAAGTATATGTTAAACATAAGAGATGATAAGTGACCTCGTCTAGCTTTGCCTGGCTATTCCAAACTTTTTCATGTCAGAAATCTGAGCTTATGCGCGCAGTCAGTACTCAGTAGTCATGTAAATTATGATACTTTATTAATTGGTTGAATTCATATAAACATAATCCGCTTGAAACTTTTAACGTATGTATTCAGAAATAGGAATTCTGCTAATGTTAATGTATGCTATAATAAAAATAATAACTATCTGTTGTAACTACTTGCCTGGAAAACGCCGAAGACGCGACATGAAGCATACAGACGAATTTTGTAGAAAATGATCCATATCATTAGGTGATGACTCAAGGATTTGTCAAAGTTGAATATGAGTTCACGCAAAACAACATTAAAACAAATACTGCAGGGAATTACTTGATGAGCTGACCGACTTGGCTTCTTTTTCTCTCCCTTTTCTGCATAATAACTTGATGCATTTCCACGGTATTTTATTCGATTAAGTGTAACTCGCCCTCGAGCTGTATTAACAGTTGGAGTAGGCCTGAATATTGCAGATTCACATGTGGAAATTAGAGCAGCTGCAAGCAGCTATTATATATAGGTTGCAATTTGTTAGCCCTATATTTTATATAGTCGAACAAGAATGTAATAGGTCATCTTAGTCGTTATTGGTCTTGTATTGTAATAGGTTAGTCGGGAAAACCGGGCTTGGACTTTAAGCTAATATTGTCTAAGTTAGGGGCGTAAGCCCAAGACTAAGCCAAGCCCGGCCCAAGTCACAAACCCACGGCCCATGGAAAGCCCATTGGTTCGTGGGTATATAAACCCTCTTCCATGTGTGGAAGAGGGTGTTGGTTACCATTTTATTTCTCTCTCTAAAAGTGTTTAACCTTCCAAATTCTCTCTTGTTTCTCTCTCTACTTTCTTCTCTTTCTCTCTCTAAATATCTCTTCTAAATCTTGTGTTATGGATTGAATGGGAACAACATTTGGTATCAAGAGCCTATAGTGGATAGGTGATTGAAGATTCGTGTGGTGTGTTCTTGATTTTTTCGTGGTCATTTTGATCTATATATCACGTCCAAAAATTTTTCTTGTGTCTTTATGGTTTTTTCTTGATACAAATCTTCTACATAGTTGTGGTAGAGATTTGGTATTGTTACTTTGGCTAAAAACACAAAATTTTTTGGTGTTTTGATCATTTTTTGGCTTAAAATCACGAATTGGTTGAGTTTTGTCCGAGAAAAGTGAGAATTATTCCGATCAGGTCATCAGAAAAGGGCTTCCAGTTATTTCGATTAGTGTAATCGGAATAGGGTTTATACATTCCGATTGGTCATTCCAATTTGGACATTCCGATTTGTCATTCCGATTTGACATTCCGATTTGAGTATTCCAATTTGGACATTCCGATTGGTCATTCCGATTTGACATTCCGATTTGAGCATTCTGATTTGAACATTCCGATTAGACATTCTGATTGGACATTCAGATTTGTCATTCCGATAAGATTATTCCGATGGACATTCCGATGGAAATTTTGTTCGAGTATTTTTCAGACTTAGCCACTATCTAGACTAGTCCCGGAACATAGGTTACACGAAGATCAAAAAAAAAATTTACTTTTTCCTAGACCATTTTAGGCCATTTAAGCTTCAATTTCAAATTTTGGCGAAGCGAAAAATTTTTCGACCAAAAATTCGAATTTTTGGACCAAAATTCAAATTTTTAGGCCAATTTTAGGTTTTATTTTTGTCAAAATTTTTCACTTTTCAAATTTTTTCCCTACTAGTTTTTGGCTATTTCTAACTCGATTTCAAATTTTGGTGATTCAAAATTTTTTTTCGGCTTACCGTTTTGTCGGACTGAGGAATTTATTGTCGGACTGAGAAAAAATTGGAATTTTCGGAATTTCAACCAAAATCTAATCACAACACATCCACTAAGATCCGTAATCCATACACATCATATCCTCTTCGAGACATCCGTTCAATGGACATCTTCGTGGATTCAACACCAACAACGTCCATGACTGAGATGAATAAAGAGAAGATGCAGAATCCAGAGGTTCAAACAAATACTAAGACTCCAATCAGTAAACCTTCTAACAAGGATTCTACCACCAAAACCGTTCATGCAATCAAATACAAGATGTCGAAAGCAAAAGAAAGATGCATGGAACACATAAAGTTGCTTCAGTCACACCTTTAGGTTCTTTCAAGAGAAGACCTAAAAGGCACTCGTCTTGAAATTGGATTCAAACCGGTATTCTTTTTACTATTTGGTCAAGATGTTGAGACATTCATCAGAACGATGCTACTTAATGTGGACCATCTTCAACAAGAACTTGACAGAGACGATTTTCACGAGAATATATCCATGGAGGTCCTTTTAGCTCTCAACAATCAGTTCCAGCAATTCATTGACTCAAGTGGCTTATCCAAAAACGATCGAGAGTTCACAAGCACATACTTTACCAAATATACTCTCTTAGATCTTCAAGCGTTCAAAGAGACACTTCTTCAACATATGCGCAATATAAAGAAGTCAATTGTTGAAACAACACGCCATCAAAGGCACTTTCAAAGAAGGGTGAATCAAAGACTGATGCAGACAAAAGAGAGCACTGTCGATATAGATCAAGCATTGGATGCTTCTTTAGTTGATACAGAGAGCAGCGGGACAGAATCAGAAACGCAGCATATCAGTACCAGCTCAGGGAATGATCAAACAACAAATGATGCGGATATCAGACCCATTTATGATGATCAGCCAATGGCTATGGTACATTTAAATGTTGAATACGATGTTTCTCAATATACTGAGCAATCTAAACCCATTCTTGACACGTATCTAGTGGAAAAGGTTGATAGCAATACCACACCTGATTCATCAGATATGAGTACTAATGGAGGAGAGACTTCTCAGGATGTTGATTCTAAGATTCACGAGCTTGAAATTCTGTTAGCTCAGAAGACTAAAGATTTTGAGGATGCCAAACTCGATTTTTCAAAGAAAAATAACAAATTTGAGGCTTACTTTGAAAAAATTGAAAAAGCAAATGTTGTTCTTGAACAAAAATTGGATCGTAAGATTCAAGATTTTAATGTGGAAAAAGAACATTTTGTGAAACAAATAAATTTGTTAGAATCAAAGTTGGCTTCTCAAAATCGAAGTCCTCCGCCTGCTTCATTAACTGAATTATCTGTGCAACCTATCGACATAGTAGATAGTAATGACGCGAATGCAGAAAATGACATATTTGACAATATGAATATTAAGTTAGAACAACGTGTCGCTCAATTACTTCTACAAAATGAGCAATTAAAGGCTCAGATTCAGGAAAAGGTTTTTGCACTGACAGCGGTGAAAAATGAATTAAGGAAACTAAAAGGAAATAGTGTGGATACTAAGTTAGCAAAACAGTCAGTCTTGGGGAAACCTCCTTCTCAACCAGTCAGAAACCGCTCAGTTGCTAGACAACCGAATGCGTTTAAATCTGAACGACTCAAAACGTCGAATCTGAGGTTTGCATCCCAAGTTGACGTGCGTAACAATTTACCTAAACCAGTCACTCCACAATCTAGACCCCCATTAAGAAAATCCGCTTCTGCAAAGCCCGATCACATTAATGCTTCAACCAACTCTAGAAATAGCTCCAAGAACATGCCTAGGTGTAGTTCAAATGACACGGGTCACAAAAGCTATCTAGAGGATGCTAAAAAGAATACACAAGCAAGAGATAGGACCAAACCAAAACCTAGGAGCGTTATTCACACATCTAGGAATTCTAGACCCTTCTATGATGTGCACAATTCTGCCAACCCTAGGAAATCAAGAGCCTTCTCAGATGCTAAGCACTTTGTTTACACGAAATGTAACAAATGCGTGTTTAATACCATTCATGATGATTGTATCACTAAAGTCCTGAACAAGGTGAACCAAAAAGCTAGAGCACCTCAAAGACGGAACCCTAAAGGAAATAGGTTTTCTCCAACTAAGTCTTTCGTTGTGCATGAGAAACCTATGTCTCCTAGACCTTGTCTTAGGTGGATACCAACGGGTAGAACCTTTAAAATAATTGGTCTTAGGTGGGTTCCTACTGGAAAGATATTTCCCTCTAGCTCGACAAAGGTTCATAGTGAACCCCCACATGGTTCTCATCAAGATATCGCTAACCCACATGCAAGGATACAAACTACTGATGTAAGTGCAGATAATAAAGTAAAGTTTCAACAAGAACACAACGGTTTTCCATATACATACCGTTCAACAAAAGACACTCTCAGAGTTTGGTTGCTGAAGAAGCAGATATCAGAGAAGCAAGCGTCTCAGGGGTTTCACAATTAAGCTTCAACAATGACTTACAGTCACACATCAGACTGTAACACAAACGTCAAAGAAAGGGAACTCTATCTCTTCAACGATAAGTTACCCTCGAAACGATAAATTCATATTTCTCGGTCACGAGCTTCTCTTAAAACTATTTAAAAGTTTTAAGCTCGTGTAAAAGGCTTATAGTCAAATTACAGACTGTAACCCGGGCTCATAAGACAGGAAAGTTCATCCCGAGTATGACTTATCCTCAAAACGAGAAATTCGATTTTTCTTGGACACGAGCTTACATTAAAACTATTCAAAAGTTTTAAGCTCGTGTAAATGACTTCTAAGCGCATCACAGCTTAGGACTCGGACCTCAAATAAGGAAAGTTTATCTCGGACGATAACTTATCCTTCTCAACGAGAAGTTAATATTTCTCGGTCATGAGCTTTCTATAAAAAGATTCAAAGTTTTTAAGTTCATGAAAAACGATTTCTAAGTAAATGTCAGCTTAGAACTCGAATTTCACCTTAAGGAAAGTTTATCACGGATGATAACTTATCCTTCACAACGGGAAATTTATTTTTCTCGGTCATGAGCTAGTCACAAAACAATCAAAGTTTTGAGCTCATGAAAAATGGACACGAAAGGGGAGTGTACGTTTCAGTGCGCCCCTAAGCAATAGAAGAGAAGTCTTCTATCCTGATTATTTTAAAACCGTCGAACACAATTTTTCAAGACTTTCTCAAAAGGTTTTTCTAAATCTTTCAAAATTGTGTGTTCAACACTCCCTTCCTCATAATAGGTTTTTATCTCAAAATGTCATATGTTATTTTGATCAATTTTTGAGGGGGAGCGTTTTAAAATCAAGCCTTTTAATGTTGTTGGGTACATCTCTAAAACTGTCATATTTTATGTATCCAACACATTCCGAAAATGTGATTAAATCTGTCATATATATTATATCGGACTAGGCATTTCATCTCCGTACCTCAACATATTTTGTGGTGTCGTTTTTCTAACATTTTGTCAAATTTTGTCTCAAGACACACATATATTGTTGAGGGGGAGCGACTCGACTGAAAATGTTCCATGAATCATGCGTGCACACATGTTTCTCTCCCAATCGGTTTTCAGAAATTGTCATATTTTAATCAATTAGTATCTCTAATATGATGTTTTTATATTAGAGATAGGCGGAGAAAATGTGATTAAAATGTAATATATCGCAACATGTGATCTTAAAGACTCAAGTGCAACTCTTTCCTTCACATGCCAAACTATTTTGTATATCGATGCATGTGTGTAGGGGGAGCTTTTCGAAAAGATAAAACTTTCAAAGTGTTAAAAGTTTTGATTTTTATCAAGCACTTTGAATGGTTTTCAATGGTTTTATGGTTACGATTTTTACCCAAAACAACCTACTATCCACGACGAAACGATGGAGTCAAAAGGTGGTTTAGGATAGGAAACTAAGTCCTACGGTCCAACCAGAACCAGAGGGATCTACCCAAGGACATTCCATAGCTAGAAATAGTTGTCCTTAGGAAAGATGGAGTTGAATGAAGCTGAATGCGGACCAATTACTTAAGTTAGCACTGGAACAATCACAACAAGGTGCTAGTGATGACGTATTGGTAAGCATTGAAGGAGTTGAATATTCTATGCAACTTAGGTAGAAACTGGGTTAACACATCTTTTGAAGACAAGTGTCATGGACCCAGTGATGCGATGCACAACCCTTTCCCAGCCATTCGAGTTTCTCTCAAAAGAAACTTGTCTCATTGTCACGGAGATCAACACGTATCTATTGACTTTCTCACTCCGAGTCAGTTAATATTGAAAAGGTGGCAGCCTGCTCCAGCCTCCGATTACCAAAATGCACATATTGAGTCTAGAGCCAATCGAGATCTATCTATCATCTCATTAGGACACAATCGAGTCCTACGCATTATCCTTGTGATATTGCCAGAACATCTGAGTGATACGATTCACAATGAAGATGGAAATCCTGCTTGAGCCAGCATCAAACAAGCTCATGTTAGGTAACTTGTGCGATTCTACACGAATCAAACTTGTGAGAACTGGAAAGCAACTAAGTTTGGATTATTAATTGATTCAAACTTGATTCCAGGTTTCTTCGCAAAATCCGTGTGATCTTGCCAGAACATTCAGAGTGACACTCCTTAGTGTTCATAGTGACGAATGGAAATCCTTCCAGTGTCAACATCAAACAGCACTGCGGTAGGTAACATGTAAGATTCTTATGAATCGAGCTTGTGGCAAACTGGAAAGCAACAATGGTACGATTCTTATAGAATCAAACTTGTTCCAGGAATTCTGAATTGACGACTCTAATCAAACGGATAACCGTATCCTTTTTGATTCACTCTTTACGTTCGCAGTCTGCTTTGAGACGGTCGAGTAAAGAGAACTGGGTACTACCGCCGGGAAACCCTGTCAAGGAGGTTCTTAATCGAATCTACCTGATCACAGGTACGGTATTTAATACCGTTTAACGGTCTTCACCGACCGGAGGTAAAAACCTACCGAGTTAGGATGAAATGTTCAAATCCATTTTATCCGTGTCTATATATGTTACTGCATATCAAGAAGGTGGCGTAGCTGTGTAACCGAAGTCGATTCAGAAGTCACAAGAGCACAAGATGGTGATATTCAAGATACCTAAGAATGTAAGAATGTAAAAGGTCATCTTAGTCACAAGGAGCACAGATGAAGACCTCAAGCACTCAAAGTCAAATGACAAAGGCTCAAGATAAAGATCACAAGGCATGAAGGAACAAAGCCGTTACAAACAAGATCAAGACCAAGATACAAGACAAAAGCAGGAAGATCTCCTCTACAAG
The DNA here is from genome assembly GCA_025667525.1 of Glebionis coronaria. Lineage (NCBI taxonomy): Eukaryota > Viridiplantae > Streptophyta > Magnoliopsida > Asterales > Asteraceae > Glebionis > Glebionis coronaria. Next base: position 56,930 of record JANFOE010002362.1, read on the forward strand.
AATGTATTCACTCAATCATCTTATGCTTTTTAAGCTTTTTAAGATGACCGATACATTGTGGGAGATTGTTAGCCCTATATTTTATATAGTCGAACAAGAATGTAATAGGTCATCTTAGTCGTTATTGGTCTTGTATTGTAATAGGTTAGTCGGGAAAACCGGGCTCGGACTTTAAGCTAATATTGTCTAAGTTAGGGGCGTAAGCCCAAGACTAAGCCAAGCCCGGCCCAAGTCACAAACACACGGCCCATGGAAAGCCCATTGGTTCGTGGGTATATAAACCCTCTTCCATGTGTGGAAGAGGGTGTTGGTTACCATTTTATTTCTCTCTCTAAAAGTGTTTAACCTTCCAAATTCTCTCTTGTTTCTCTCTCTACTTTCTTCTCTTTCTCTCTCTAAATATCTCTTCTAAATCTTGTGTTATGGATTGAATGGGAACAACACAATTGCCTTATGTGCAAAAAATACAAATGGTAATACCTGGTTATATGAATATTGTATTAGATGAGCCTGCTGAATAGCATTGAGAGGACAACACCTTCCTTGTCACTGATTTACATTCTGTAATCTGACTCGACCATTCTACAACTTCTGGTTACTACATCGATACATTTATTTTCTATACACATGTAAAATGAGTGACCCATCAAATGTAAACCAATATAGCCAGCTACTTATTACATTTTCTTTACCTATAACATGTTGTACACCTGGACATGTTTGCAATTATTGTCATTAAGTCAAAAATTTCTATAACGGATCGTAGGGCTGATTACCATCCAGAAACCGAACCGGACCGACCAAATCCAGACCGGACTAAAAACAGGAGATTTGCAGGGCCGTCCTGTTTGTGTCACGCGTTTATGCACATGTATTCGCAGTTCGTCTCATTGTATCATGCATCACTATGGATTTCTACTGATCTGCACAACCAATAACCAAAAGTCGATTAATACTTGTCACAAACATCTTCCTAAAAACAACTTAAAGAAAAAAGGACATTAAGGATTTTTTTTACCATTTAAAGCTTCCCAAGGGTTAAACACGTTTAAGAAATGGCCTAAAATAAGACACAATTAAAATAACTTACGTAATCAAGATTATTCAAACCTTGTGTCCTTTATGCGTTGTTTGGATCTCAGCTTCTAGTCTGCACTCTGCAGATGTATAAAAAGTATAACAGTTTATGGTGTTTACTAATTCTGCTCTTAGTTTTCTAACTATGCTTTATTTTCTATATACATACATACATACATGTTTACAATGAAATGCTAGAAATGAGAGAGAAACATACATACATATTTTTACGTGCTTCGTTAGTGTAACATGACATTACTTCTGGTTTGGTTTAGGTGATATATTTACCTTCTTGGCAAATAATTTCATCCGCTGCAAAAACTTTAAAAGTGGCAAAACTTCTGAGCTACACAAAAGAACCTGCTATCACAAAAAAACATTTGGGTAAACTGTTGCATAGCAACGGTAACTCAGCTACCGTATCCTTCTAGTGCTAATACAAACACCCCTGAAGTGCCCTCGATGGAGAACCTTGCCATTACTCTTTAGCAAAAAAAGAAAAGAAAAGAAGGAAGCCTCTCAATTATGACCGACATCATCAAAAGCACCTAATCACTTAATTCCAGATCCTAGCACCCCCTTGGGTTGTTAGATCATATAGTAAATATGAATACAGTTTAAGTTAATTAATCACAAAAACTTCGCTTTTCGGGTGTTGCTTGTTGGTGGTTGTCGATTTGTTGTTGTTATTAATTAATCATTATCTTTCCATACTAATCACCTATACCTAATACTGATAAAAACTGAAATATAGAAAATGAAAGGGGCTAAAACCTCAACGGACCTGAATCAGTTGGTCCTGAAGAAAAACAGCCAGCTTAGCACAAACCCATAATTTCTTAGATTTAAATAACTAATATAAAAATATGTTATACAGATAGTCGTTTCGAACATAAAGTGAACTAATTTGTTGATAAAAAAAGATTAAACTGCTTCTGGACTGAACCACGATGAACCAAACGCTGGTTTTTATATAACTCTGAAAAATAGTGGTGTTCTAAGAGTGTAAAACTGATAACTAAACCGTAGCTGTTAGTCATATGTTAAATTCTTTAAGTGATTTGACCTTATCAGTACTTCTTGAATGTCAATTGATTTTCATTAAATTACCTCATCACATCCTTTGATCTTGTAAAGAGATAACATTCACATTTTTTAACATTCTATCTTATATAAATTGAATTATGCCATAGCTGAGTACACACATATACTGTTAGACGTGAAATCGAGCTGGTAACACCACCAGTTTTTGAAAACCTCACCAAAGTTTTGACAACTGCCCAGTCCGGCTTGTTAATGCAAGTGATGCCTAAAAACATAATTAGTGTTAACTAATCTTTCTTAGTTTTGATCACAACAAACTATACAACACATTTAGTGTAAAACACAAAACGAATTATTTAACTAACACTATCATCAAGGTAATAATCATATCACTAACCTTTCTTAATCATAATTAGTGACCATCAAAATGATTATCCTTAAAACTCACTTTTGTTAATATGACAAAAGACTTTTTAATAAAATTTCTTTTTTAGAAATTTTTTTATTAAAATGGAAAATGAAAATTTGAAAATAGCATATTCCATATGCTATTAGAATATCCTTTGAAGGCTTCAAATACCTCAGATATTCCTACCCCACTAAAAGACAAAAAACGGAGCGTACTCTAGGGCGGTACCTTAAGTAGCTAGGCGGTTCCTTAGCGATATGAAACCGCCGGGCTAGATAAGGTACCGCGCCCAGATAGCCGTTATATATCCGTTATACTTTGTCTCCTTTAAATAGTGAGTCAAATCTCATTTTCCAACAAGTCTCTTGGACGTTTTTCTCAGCCCCATTTCTATTTTCTATGGCACAATCATTAGTAAATGATCGCTTAAAGTGTTAAGGATGTTTACATATGATTATCCTCTTGATCCCCTCCTTTACCTTGTCTAATGAGAAGATCACTCACTCACTAGTGTTGTGATAAATATGAATCTATGAGCTAGTCACATTCATCACGATACCCTTTTTGTTTTAGGTCAATCCATTGTATTTATGAATACTTGGACTAGTTGTGTTCATCCAAGTTATTTGTGGATACTTGGATTTGTTGTGTACATCCATTGCATATGTGTTTGCTTGGGTTTGTGTAGTGTAATCCAAGCTACATGTGTGTACTTGGATAAGTCTAGTTGAGTTGTAATAGATTTGATTAGTAGTTCTCACTAAACTATAAAGTGATGTGGTTGTGTCTTGTGAGTTCTCACTAAACTTGAAAGTGATTAGTAGTTGTGTTGTGTGAAGTTCTCACTTAGCTTTAAAGTGAAGAGTCGTGAAGATTGGTTCTAGCTTTGGATTAGAACTCGACATCTAGCCTTATGTCGTAAAATGGTGAAGTAGGCAACGTCGTGAAGATTGGTTCTACCTTAATATTAGAACTCGACATCTAGCCTTGTGTCGTTAAATTGTGAAGTAGGCAACGTTGTGTAGATTGGTCCTAGCTAAAGATTAGGTCTCGACATTTAGCTTAGTGTCGGAAAATAATGTAAGCGACGATGTAAGGTTTTCTCCGCCTAGAAGGGAGCTTGTGGATATAGTGGAAATCTCGAGAAAGGTGTACTCGAGGAGTGGAGTAGAAACGAGGATAGAGCCTCGTTGTCGAACCACTATAAATCTTGGTGTCTTCCCACTAGGTTGTCTCCTTCCTTACTGTTTACTTATTTCATTATCATTACACTTACCTATTATCTTTGCTAGTTCATTTAAATTGAACCTAATCATTATGCAACTTAGCCTCAAGCAAAAGATAATTTTGATACAAACCAAACTGAAAGTAATTTTAATTTGGTTGCCAATCGAAGAGAAACTATTCAACCCCCCTTCTAGTTTCTACAATTGGTATCAGAGCGATGGTCACTCAAGATCTTTGAAGTATTGTACTTTGAAACTTGGATCGATCCATTGTCTCCTCAAATTAGAAGGTTAAGTTGTACTAAAGTTTCTCTTTGATCAAAACTATTTTGTTTTTGAAAAATAGGTCCTTTAATTGATAATATTGCATCCCTCTTAAGATTAGTAGTCTTTATGCATTTTAGATCTACTCTTAAAATGTATCTACTAGTTTGCATCTTGCTTTGTGTAGGTACTCATGAAGATCAATCACTTAATTGGTTGTGGATTGAGTTACTTGCACTTGTAGAAGACTCATCTTCATTGATCTTTAACATCTTTGAATGATGATACCAAGATGATTGGGAATGATACTAGTCCTTGAAGACTTAGTACTCATCATAGTCATTGTTGGGAATAACATTGATTCCTTGATGGGTTTCTCTTTGTGGCCAAGGTACGCTTTCGTTCTTCCACGCCCTTTGATCATTCTTTTGATCATTACTTGACTATGTGCTTGTTCTTGGCATCCTCGCCTTGACATTTGTTTGTGATTTGTGATTCTTTTCTTTTATCCTCTCAAACCGTCATTGCTTGGATACTTGACTCACTATGGTGATGAAGAGTGAGTTAGTAGTAGCTTAAAGTATCAAGCATGATTTCCATGGTTTGCACCCATACGGTTAGTAGGCCCTTTGTGGGAGAGAAAGTGAATTAATACCTTGCTCATATTTTGGTTTAGACTAAGACTATTATTGAAAGTGATCTTATTCTATACATGAATAATTGCTTTGTGTTTATTCATTACCAAAGCCGTTTAACGTTTCGCTGGAAAGGCACGTCTTAAACCACTATATATGACACAAGCTCTTCGTTGCAACTATTTGAAGATTGTCATTAATCCCTTGAGCATTGGTCCTAGTCTTGATTCACTTCCCTTGACTTCTCTCCACTTTGCCGTTTTGCTACGAGTAGTCGTTTGTCCGTTTCGGTTCTTTTCGATCTTGATTCAACTCGTAATCCTTCATTAAAGCATATTGCCTAGTGTTATGATGATCCAATGTTACTCTAAAAGGTTCATGATATATTTTTAAGTATCTTAGAAAAACTTAGTTTTTAAAATTTGGCGTTTTTCATTGATAAAAATCTGCCTCTGTAGGCGGTTCTTTATCTCGGCGGCTCAAACCCGCGGTTCCTTATCGATAAGGTACCGCGGGCAGTAAAGTTTGTCAGAGCGCCAGTTTGATTATTTTATTCTTTTTCAAACCACTATCTCTCTCTCCCAAAAACACACAGCCGACGGTTTACCCTTTTTCCACCATTGTTGAAGCTTCCAAAACCTTCAGTCACTCAAATTAATTGATTCCAAGTTGTGGGTTTCACTCATCCTTCATCTAACATCAATTAATTGTAAGTATTTTCTTTTAATTTCATCTATTTTGTTCTAGGGTTCATCCTTTCATAATTGGGGATTTTTAAAATTGAAATTGAATTAAAACCTTAATAGGAATGTGGGTGGACATGGTTATTTTACTATGATTCCTTAGGTTCATATTTATTAAGATTTCACTAAAACCCACTTGTAGAACAAATCCGAATTTAGGCTAAATTATTTTGGTTAAAAGATGGATTTGAGATGAACCCATGAACAAATAGGTAATGACATTGTTAATGCTTACCTAAAAACCTTGTTTTGAAAAACCAATGTTCTAAGTCCATTGTTGATCCAACATAGTTCATATGTTCTTGGTAAAATGGAATAACCACATTGTGAACATGAGAATGATATGGATTCAATCCCTTGTTTGTCAAGAAATTGATATAACACATTCTCAGATTTTCGATTTTTTATTTTAATTTTTCATATGAGTGATTGGAAAAATATTCTTTTGTTTAGGTACTTATCATGTCTTCGAGATATCAAAAAGACCATGAATGAACACGAGCATATATGCCCTCTGCACCTTACCCTCATCTAACTCACTCTCACAAAAACTCGTCTAAGTCTCTTGAACATTGTTGTTTCCATGAAGGACGCATCGTTCGTCCCAATTTCGCAAATGAGTTTATTCGCTTCATGTTTAAGTCTATTGGGTTTGATTGTCTTCTTGATATTGATGAGCCAATATTTCCTTCGTTTCTTATGGAGTTCTTTAGCTCATTCACATTGATAGGCATCAATAATGGTATATCTATACGATTTTCCATTATGGGGAAATCATTATTTACACTCTTGAAGAATTCGTTGATATTCTTAGAGCGCCATCTAATGGTCAATGTCGATTCACCGATGCTTGGAGTATTGACTCTTTAGAATCGGCTCCTATTGATGCTCATTATGTGATTGTGCTTCCATCATCTTTAGACATCATTCATGTCATTTCTAAACCTCGTGAACACCATATTCTTGGTAAATTTCAAGGAGTTGTTCGAACTTTCTCTCCTTGGGAATTACTTACTAGCGATCTTAATGATTTCATTATTCCTTGGGCCGAAATCATTAGGGAAAATGCAATGTGTCTAGATGGGAATCGGGACTTAGTACCCGCTTGTCTTGCACATATGTTGTATTGTGTTGCCACTACAACTCCTTACAATCTCGCATTTTTCATAGCTAGAAGAATTAGATTTGTTCTTCTTGAGTCTAAGTCAAGTCTTCCCTTCGGAATGCTTCTTTCTCGTATTCTTAGAAGAGTTATTTTTTGACTTTCTGTCTTTTCTTTCCTCTCCTTATCACTCCATTGATCGTGTCATGGCTCCCATTCAAGGGAACATTTCACCCGAGATCAATGTGAACTCGTGTCAAGTCGAAAATACTTCTCAAGAAGAGTCTTCTAGCAACCCACCCTCCAAGTTCATTGACTTCATGTCTTCTTCAATCTCCATTTTGTCCTCCCATGAAGTTGATTCTGATTATCAATTTTATCTTAATCATCTTCTTCGAGAACGTCTTAGAGGTGAATCAAGGAAATAGAAATAATGCTCATAGTTATTTGCAACATTTATCTAGGATGGTTTCCTTGTTCTCTTTCTTTCATTTGGTTGTATAATATTCTAACACTACTTTTTTGGATTGTTATTTATTTTAATCCTAAATGTTGCTTATGCCATCATGTTTGTGATTTACATAGCTTTGTGCATGCCTTATGATAGTTTGCTTCTTAGATTTTGACCAGTAGTTAACTTTGGCTTGTGAATCCTTTGGTAAAAATCTGGGTTAACCAAAAATTGGGATGGGAAATTTTTGAAAGACCTCTGGTCGCGGTTCCATATCAACCCGCGGCTCCTTATCGATAAGGAACCGTCGGTCCTAGATAAGGAACCGCCGCCACTGTGTCCGACATAATCTTTTGCTTTACACTATTTTCTTAAATCTGTGTAAACTTTGCATGATTCTTTGCAAAAACCTGCATATTTCCTAAACTAGGTTACCTAAATTCATTATTCACCTAAAATGATTTTAACCCATTACTAGTTTGGATAATCCCCTCACCCATTTAAACCCACCTTGTTAGTCATGTTCTTCACACATCAAAACATCCTTTCCTAACCCGTAAAACCACCCTTGTCAACCACGGTTTCTACAAAAACCTCAAACACCCCAAGGAAAACACTTAAGATTAGGATTAAGGTACCCAAGCCTAACTCCTCACCCTTTCACACACCCAAAAATGAGATGGTTCCAATCCTCATTTCCTCATCACCTTCACCACCCCTTGCACCATGCAAGACAACATCCACCCATGGTACTAACCACTCCATTGGTTCTACCTCATCTTCATTCAACTCAAGAATGAATGAGCTTTCTTCACCCTTCACTCTAAGTGCACCCTTGGATGTGACCACACAACCACAACCAATCCAAAGCATTCCTTTTGTGAATGACTTTGATGACACCTTGGTGACTTCACTATTTACCCCTCCTAACTCACCCATTTCACCAACCTTGGAGAACATACCTCCACACTCACCCATTTCTCCTTTGGGGAACATGCCTCCACTCTCACCCACATCACCCTTTGAGAACATGCCTCCTCCACCTCCACCAAACTCAAACATTCCAATTTTGGGTGTTCCACTTTACCTCCTTTTGGGTGATCCTTACTTTGGGTTTCAAGAGACTCATGGTCCTAATTGTCCATGTTGCTTCTACAACCACTACATCATCCATAACCTTAGGATGGAGATGTTTGGACTACATAGGAGGTTGCAAGAGTTCTTGCTTACCTTGTTCTCCATGCCTCCTCCTAGGAGATGAATGATGAGTTTTCTTAATAAGTTTTTTTTTAACAAAACCAAGCCAAAGAAGACTACTCATCTAGATCTAGTATTAAGCTAACTTTGTATTAGTTAGTTGTTCTTCTATTTCATTTGTCATTGTACTTTCTTCCTTCATGAATGTTTCATGAAGTTGTTCTATGGATTTAGCCTTATGTATTCCTATTCTTATGTGCACATTAATCAACTTTAATTTAAAATTAAAATTGAACCTAAATCTATCACAACCTCTAAAAACTTGACTAAAACTGGTTCAAAATGATATCTAAATATTTTGTCACCCTTTGTCAAAACATTCTTTGTGAATGTGTTGCTTTTATGCAACCCTAACATAATTTATTGCTAATAGAGGTAAAATTCCAAGATTTGCAATTTTTTGAAAAAGTCTTAGTTTTTCTCAAAACCCTGGAAAAACTTGGTTTCAAGTCTACTGCACGCGGATCCCTAAAGTCCCGCGGTTCCTTAAGTGGTAAGGAACCGCCGGTCCTTATAAGGTACCGCGGACAGTAAATGACTTTTGACACGTTTTTGGTCAAAATTCTTTAAACCCTATACCCTGTCAAGATTCCTTGTTTGCTCAATTTGGCTAAACATTCCTTGACACTTCACATTTTATATTCAAATTCTTACCTTGATTACATTTTACTTATACCCCAACCTTGAGATTTCATTATCACATCTTCCCAACCTTGAGAATTCATTCTCACACAACCTTGAGATTTCATTCTCACACCTTCCCAACCTTGAGATTTCATTCTTACACCTTCACAATGCCTAACTCCTCTATTCCTAACCTTGAAACTTCTTTGTCACAACCCCACTCACCCAAAGCTTCCTCATCAAAGTTTTCAAAGAAACAGAAAATCTCGGTTCGACCTATTTGGTTTAAGAAGAATGAACCATCTTCCCCCAAACCACCCAAAAACCCTACCTTCTCTCCAATCAAGTATTGGAATGAGACTTATACCATTAACCCCATCACCGGAGCAAAAGAAAATGTTCCCCCACCACCTCAACCCTTCAACACCCCTCAACTCAATGACCTTTCAACCTTCCCAAACCTCACAAGGCATTGTGAAAACATTTCCTACCCCATTACCCCACCACCACCAAACCCTAGGTTTGATGCCCTACCCCCATCAAACGATTTTGTGTTGCATCATGGATCCTCGTGTGCTTGTTGTCGATTTCAACAAATTGAACTTGCTCAAGTATATGAGAAGTTAAATTTCCTTGAATTCCTCCTCACTCGACCTCCTATCCAAGTTTTCGTTCCGGTGGACAAAACTTCGAATGATGCATCATCGTCTTATTTTTCCAACTAAAGGACTAACTACTCTTAGAGTCTTTATTACTTTAGTTGTTTTAGAGTCTTTTATTTTTTAAGCAATCTTGGAAAATTATCACTATTAGACTAGCTTATGCTTAGTGGTTTATTTTCCATATATATTTTTTTTTGCTTTAGATACTCATATTGTGTGTATGACTATCTACCTTGTTATGTCTTTTCTTTTATGTAACCTTTGCGTTGTTTGTGTGTTATTTCCTTAGTTCTCTTTTGAGTTGATCATGGTTAACTTTTACAATTGCTTATGGGTGATTCCATCAATTCTAAACTTTAACCCATTGACAAGTTTATCATCTTCATTGGATTGAAGCTTGATTTTGTCAATTACCTTTTTGGACATACTTAGCAAAATACTTGCTTCTAATTTGAGATTTCTTCTCTCTCTCCCTCTCAAGTTACTTAGTAGGTAGTGATCATATATACATTGGTGTTTCTTTTCTTTCTACTAACCTTTGTGTAGCATGTCACCTTAGCTCACATACTTGGTGCCCCACGCAAGGGGGAGCAACCACCAAGGGGGAGCTACTAGCAAAGTCCGATTTTCTTCAAAAGACTTGTGCTAACCTTTTTGCTACGACAAAGGGGGAGAAATGATAGTGATAAACTCGTTAATAATTCGATATCTTGTGTTTCTACGTAAATGAGTTTATCGTTTGTCGTAATCAAAACTAAGAAAGATTAGTTAACACTAATAATGTTTTTAGGCATCACTTGCATTAACAATCTCCCCCTTTTTGATTCCATCAAGGTTTGCAAACTTACTTGAAGAACAACTTCCTTCCATCTACGACAACACCCTCATCACCAACCTTGTCCATCATCGAATTGGCGGATCCCTAATTCGAAATAATGGGTTCATTAATTTCATACATAATGATTGGACATTCATTCTATCTAAAGCATCAAAAATACCTCCTTCGTGTTCTTAATAAAAAAAGATAAAAGTATAAGACGATTAATTTAAACAACCTGATAAAATTCATATCAATCAACACATACCAATGCAAATCAGATCTGATAACCTGAGCATTAATAGTACTTTCAAGTATGTCTCCAGTTATGACATCGAAGATTTAAAACTAAATAAACGTAAAAGTAGAAATTACCTGGAGATTAGTCAATGATTCAGTTAAAGGAGATTTTTAACATCTTGATTCAGGTGGTGTTGCGCATCTCGTTGTAGATGGTGATTCCTATGATGGGTTTCTAAAGGATGATTATTAAAATAATTAATCAGATCGAATTTGCTGAGATGCTTTTCCTCAACACAGAATGAATGAATCCGAATGAATGAATAATCTTTTAATTTTTCTTAACAACAAAAAGATCTTCAAAGTACAACCTTTAGCCGATCTTAATCTGCCAAAAAAGTCAGATAAGATATTGATGAAGACGTACTGGTGTATTTGATTAGATCTTGGGTTAAGATTGAGAAGAAGGAAAAGGGTATCAAAGATCGTTTCATTATTAATGTTTTTTGGATTAGGGTTTACATCCCGTTTTTTAGGGAAGAATGGATGGTGTGTATGTTTTTTTACCCATTGGTTGTGGGAAAAAAATGAAAAAATAAAAGTGTATAGTAATATTTATACCCGCGGTTTGAAAACGCGATTTTTTTTCAAAAATACGTTTTCAGGAAACGCGTTCCGGCCAAAAATGACGAAAATTAGGCAAGTGATGAGATTTTTTAGGCAAATCTCAAATGCTATTGGTCTAAAGATGTGACTGGGATATGACTGGATTAAAAAGTGTGGTTTCAAATCATAATTATACCTATATATATATATATATATATATATATATATATATATATATATATATATATATATATATATATATATATATATATATATATATATATATATATATATATATATATATATATATATATATATATATATATATATATATATATATATATATATATATATATATATATATATATATATATATATATATATATATATATATATATATATATATATATATATATATATATATATATATATATATATATATATATATATATATATATATATATATATATATATATATATATATATATATATATATATATATATATATATATATATATATATATATATATATATATATATATATATATATATATATATATATATATGTATATATATATATATATATTGAAGCTATAAGGAGTCCCTAAGATCAGTATTAAGCTTGGAAGAAGTTCTAGGAGTTCTTGAAGAGTTATGAGGAAGATATAGTCCATATACCTCATGAGGAGCCATTTTGGAGCATCCTAGGTAATCACTTTGTTAGGTATGTTGTAACACTCTCATTTTTCGTATCGGTACAGCGGAAGGGTCTTTCAGAGTGTTACGGGATAGCACAATAACTCCAATCATAGACAACACATAAAAATGGTTGTACAAGGTTTAACAAACATTCATTCGATAAAAAGGTTTAAAAGTGTACAACAGGTCCCAAATTATACAGGTCATTAAGTTTACAAAACACAGATCGAATGAACATTTTTAATATTAAGTGTGGGCCATCAGAGTCGATCTCCATCCGGATTACCTTCAAGCACCTGAGATAGAAAACATGCAAAAATCATATCAACGAATGCCGAGTGAATTCATAGAGTTTAATGAAAACCGTTATATAAAACAATCATTTACAATAATTTAAAATCAGAACACAAGTATAATATCGGAAGTAAGTCCACATATTGCTAGTCAGGCAATATATAAATCAAGCATACATCTGAAACCGTCCATGAGACCGTAGTCTCTATATTACCATGATAGGTAATATATTCATCGTAATAGCGTCGTTATCGTTTATTATATATGTCTTATAGATTATAGTATCTGAATTAGGATTATTATTAGCCGCATGACATTGTTACCTTACTGTGAAAACAGCGGGCCGCGAACCCGACAAACAATTTGCCCATCTAAGTTAGCGTGTCGTCACAAAAATCACGCTATGGAATCTTCTCATACATAAATTCGCTTACCAATCAATGTGGTACGACGGGGATCAACCGTCAAGGCGCGAACTGGGGTGATCGTCCCCAAATAGTACTATCAAATGCATAAGCGTCTACCAAATCCCGGTAGTTCACAATTCATGCTAATGGGACTTTAAGTGACATAACCTAACTACTAATAATCCTTTTAGTCTCGAATAAAGGGTCATAGCATCATTCGGGTCCATCTCATTAAGCATACAATCGGGACTACTTGTGTTCTATTTATAAAAATCTAGCATGTTATCTCCCTCGCGGGTTTACAAATCATTTTATAAAACATTTAAAAAGAGTGCGAGGCTATGAACTCACGTTGTTAATGAAAGGCGGATTATCGGCTACGGGCGTGCTTCGGTCACGGAAACCTATATAAATAATAATCGGTCTTAGACTCGGTCCAATGACTTTTATCAAAATAACAATATACATATATATGATTATTGTACATATGATGATGATCAAGTGGGTTTATAAATCCTCATTTACTCATTTTAGTGTTTACGTTTTAGTATCGTCTTACTAGTTCACTAGTTTTACCGATTTTACCCATTTTAAGTTAATTAAGTCTTTTATAAGTTCTTTTACTTGTTTTTACCCATTATATACTTATATGATCAGTATATATACTTTTCATGTTGGGTCCTATTGGGTTAAGCCCAAATAATTCTTTTTACAAGTATTTATCTTATTAAGTCCAATTATTAGTCTAATAGGTTTAGTTAGCTCGTAAATGTCCGTAATTCTTATAGTTCGGGTTTTATCGGTTTTTACTTGTCTTAGTTACTTATACATCAGTATATAACTTTTATAAACTTTACATTAGACGGGTTTGGTCGTCTAAGTTTTATTTGATGAAAAACGTTAATTTCACGGCGATAGCCGAAAAAGTCGTAAAAATCAAGTTTATAGTTTTTATTACTTATAAATATTACTTTTACCACCATTTATATATTTTATCCATTTAATTAACCTTTTATACATTTATATAAATATGTTTTATAAGTTAGTGGGTTTATACTTTACATTTTATAAATTATAAAGTGAGTGCTTATATAATAATAATAAACATTATTTCCAAAATCTGATTTTTAACTTCACATTCACCATTTTTATCATATCTAGAGTTCTACAATGACTTAGAAGCTCATTTTTAGATGACAACTTCTTCATAATATGTTCTAAATATAACTTAGTTGTAGCTACTGCCCATTTTGAGTTTAAGTTGCCTTAACAGTTCCTACAAAACTGCTTATTCAGATTGTACCACCTAACTTGTTTTGATCATATCTCACTCATTATTTTGATTCCATTGCATGGCCAACTCTCACATGTGTATAACATCATCTACTTTACTGTAAATAGATCAAACCATGCATTTTTATCAGTTCTTCATTTAGTTATCTACTATTTTTATACAGCCAACTAATTAGACATGATTTTAGCTTCATTTCTTATGGTTATCATCATTTTTAAGCATGTTTATCAACACTTGATCCCCACACAACATTTTTATCATCATATATACATCATATACATATACAAAATGAAAGAAAATACATTTTTTCTTTACAAAATAATAAGAGAAAAATGTAGAGGATGATCTTCTTTACCAATCCAAGTGGATTTCTTATTTTAGAAAGGCAAGAACTTGATGAACACAACAAGTATCTCCAAGTCCATCAAATAGCAAGATCATATGTTGGAAAATCAGCCCTAGGACACAAGCAAATCACCTCCAAAGTTGGTTATATGGCCACCAAATGATCAAGGTTTCAAGGAAACACCTTAATAGGACTAGTAAACATGTGGTTTGTAGTTAGAAGAGATCAAAAATGGTGTTTGTTGCTTGATGTGGGACGGCACAAGGGTGGAAGTAGAGAGAGTTTTGAGAGTGAATTGCATGTAAGAAATGGTTAAGTGAAAACCATTTGATGGTTTTGTTAAGTTTGGTGGAAGGCTTAGCTTAAAGTGTAAGCATGAGCTTACACTTGTATAAACAAGTTAAGTTTTGTGCCACCTAATGGTGGTGAGTCATTTTGGCCGTCCCATGTAAGCTAGTGGGATGGGGCAAAGTGTTTTGTCCCATCTCACTAGTTTACGGGTATTTCTCGATTCTAGTTTTCTCAATTTGCGTGCCCTCGGGTCGTTTTACGAAAAACGTTTTTATAAATTATGAATCACCGTCACAAAACGAATCCAATAAAAATTGTCTCATCAAAAACGGAGTTCAAAAACGTAAATACGTAATCCTAAGGTTTCCGGTTTAGTCGTAAAAGACGCCAAATTATGCACGTAAGCCCAAATTTAAATCCGTAAATTGTGAGTTCGTCAACCAACATAAAAATAAGTTTCAAAATATTATACGAGAAAATATTTAACTACCTGAAATGTTAGATTTGTCACAGCTTTTCCTCCTAAAAGGGATCAACGTCCTCGTGATCCATTTCATTTGGATGTACGTTTCTTATTGAAATCGAAGAGGTGCGGATATTTCTTCCACATTTCATCCTCTCGTTCCCAAGTATACTCCGGTCCATGCTTTGAATTCCATCGGATCTTGACAATAGGTATCCGACTTTGTTTCAGTTGCTTTACCTCACGGTCCATAACTTCTACGGGCTCTTCGATAAAATGCAACTTCCCATCTATTCGAACCTTACCAAATGGAATTCTCTCATCACTCACTGCTAGACATTTCTTCAGATTAGATACATGGAATGTGTTGTGAACACCATGAAGTTCTGGGGGTAACTCTAGTTTGTAAGCCACCGGACCTACTCTAGATAGAATCTTAAAGGGTCCAATATAACGGGGATTCAATTTTCCTCGCTTTCCAAATCTTATAACGCCTTTCCATGGCGATACTTTCAACATTACTCGGTCACCCACTTCAAACTCCATAGGCTTCCGCCGCACATCCGCGTAACTTTTCTGTCTACTACGGGCAGTCAACAACCTCTTCTTAATCTGAACTATCATCTCCGTAGTCTCCCGGATCAATTCCGGTCTCGTGAGCTGGGTATCCCCAACTTCACTCCAACATACAGGAGATCTACACTTCCTACCATACAAA
Source organism: Glebionis coronaria (assembly GCA_025667525.1). Lineage (NCBI taxonomy): Eukaryota > Viridiplantae > Streptophyta > Magnoliopsida > Asterales > Asteraceae > Glebionis > Glebionis coronaria. The sequence continues at coordinate 72,599 of JANFOE010002362.1, forward strand.
GCTTCAAACGGTGCAGCCTTAATACTAGAATGGTAACTATTGTTATACGAAAATTCTGCTAACGACAAATGTTTATCCCAATTCTTACCAAAGTCTAACACACAAGCTCTCAACATATCTTCCAGTGTTTGTATCGTCCTTTCACTCTGCCCATCAGTTTGGGGGTGATAAGCAGTGCTCATGTCGAGATTCGTTCCCAAAGATCTTTGGAGAGATTTCCAAAAATTCGATGCGAATCGAGGATCTCGATCTGAAATGATCGATACAGGCACTCCATGCTTGCATACGACATTATCCAGGTATATTCGAGTCAGCTTCTCCAGTGAGAACTGCTCCTTAACCGGAATGAAGTGTGCTGATTTGGTCAGTCTATCGACAATAACCCAAATCGAATTATTTCCAGATGATGTTCTAGGAAGCTTGGTGATAAAGTCCATCGTAATTCGCTCCCACTTCCATTCAGGAATCTTTGGTTGTTGAAGTAGTCCTGATGGCTTTTGATGTTCGGCTTTAACTCTAGCACAAGTCAAGCATTGAAGAACATACATAGCTATGTCAGCTTTCATATTCGGCCACCAATACAACTTCTTCAAATCATGGTACATCTTATCAGATCCCGAATGAATGGAATACTTAGATTTATGGGATTCTAACATAACCAAATCTCTTAAGCCTCCAAACTTAGGTATCCACATACGACCTCTTAAACATTTCACTCCATCAGCTCTAACCTCTAAAGGATCTCCTTCTCCTCGGAACCCTTCATTAACAAAATTCTCCTTCTTACAAGCTTCTATTTGTGCATTTCTAATTTGCTCAGGCAAATTATTGTGCACGGTCAAGACTAGAGAACGCACCCTGATAGGCTCTCTATCTTTCCTACTCAACGCATCAGCAACAACATTGGATTTTCCTGGGTGATACTTTATATCACAATCATAATCACTTAACAACTCTATCCATCTTCGTTGCCTCACGTTCAACTCTTTCTGGTCGAGAATATACTGTAGGCTTTTGCGATCGGTGAATACCGTACACTTGGTGCCATACAGATAATGTCTCCACAACCTAAGAGCAAAGACCACAGCTCCTAACTCAAGATCATGAGTAGTATAATTCTCCTCATTCTTCCTTAATTGCCTAGAAGCATAAGCTATCACTTTCTCTCTCTGCATCAAAACAGCTCCATAACCTCTAAGAGATGCATCACAATACACTACAAAATCTTCACTCCCTTCGGGTAATGATAAGATTGGCGCACTACATAATTTTTGCTTCAATATCTGAAATGCTCCATCTTCATCACTTCCCCAAACGAAAGGTTTATTCTTCTGAGTAAGCTTAGTCAAGGGTTTAGCTATCAAAGAGAATTCTTTAATGAATCGCCTATAATAGCCAGCTAATCCTAAGAACTGTCGTACTTCCGTTAGCGTTGTCGGTGCAGACCAATTCTTAATAGCTTCAACCTTTGCAGGATCAACATGAATTCCATCTCTGTTAATCACATGACCAAGAAATTGCACAGAATCCAACCAGAAATCATACTTCGAAAACTTAGCATACAACCTTTCATCCTTCAACAACTTCAAAACAATCCTCAAATGTTCTCTATGCTCATCTTCATTCTTAGAATAGATTAGAATATCGTCAATAAACACAATCACAAATTTATCCAAGTAGGGCTTGCACACTCGATTCATTAAATCCATGAAAACCGCAGGTGCGTTAGTTAACCCAAATGGCATTACTTGAAATTCATAGTGTCCATAACGAGTTCTAAATGCAGTTATAGGAATATCTTCTTCACGGACGCGAAGTTGGTGATATCCTGACCGCAAATCTATCTTAGAATACACACTAGATCCTTGCAGTTGATCAAACAAATCATCAATCCTAGGTAAAGGATATCGATTTTTAATTGTCAACTTATTCAGTTCCCTATAATCAATGCACATACGAAAAGATCCATCCTTCTTCTTAACGAACAAGACTGGAGCTCCCCAAGGCGACGAGCTCGGTCGAATAAAACCTTTATCAGACAACTCCTTAAGTTGCTCAGATAACTCCTTTAATTCAGAAGGGGCTAATCGGTAAGGCGCACGTGCCACCGGTGCAGCACCAGGAATTAAATCGATTCGAAACTCTACTTGCCTTATCGGTGGAAGTCCTGGTAAATCTTTAGGAAATACCTCAGGAAATTCACAAATAATAGGTACATCTTCCAATCGTTTCTCCCTAGACTCATTCCCGGTCACTTGAGCTAAGAATAACTCACAACCGTTCCTGATGTACTTTTGGACTTTAATACATGAAACGATTTTCAAACGGGATTCTCCTCGACTACCATCGATTACTAACGTCCTATTCCTAAGAGGAATCTTAACCTTCTTCTCTCCACATAAAATAGTAGCATTATTCAACGACAACCAATCCATACCAATAATAATATCAAAATTACCTAATTCTATCAACATCAAATCAATCGGAAAGGAATGGTTCAAGAGATTTAGAGAGCATCCTTCTAATAGCTTATTAGTTTTCACTAATTTACCATCAGCCAATTCCACCTCGTAACTGGTACTTATCTCAACAGGTTCAATATCAATAAGGGCACTAAATTTAGTGGATACAAAGCTCCTATCGGCACCCAAATCGAATAAAGCAACAGCATAATGATTGTTGAGTAAAAACGTACCGGTAACGACATTCGGATCCTCTTTCTTCACCTCAATTGTTCCAAGTTGGTAGATACCACCCTGGGGGTTTCTTCCAGGTACAATCGCTTTCAACTTGGGGCATTCCGATTTCCTATGACCTTCTTCATTACAGTTGAAGCAAATCGTTCCCTTCTTACACCTTTCAACCTTGTGTCCAAGCTTTCCGCAATTTCGGCACTTCCAGCAGTCGCCAGGATGCCTCTTGTTGCCACACTTAGGACATCTATCATCGTTGCGCGGTGCATTGTTGGTAATAGCATTTGCATTCCCCTTTCTCTGGTTCTGACGGCGATTGAAATTCTTCCTATTATCACCTCTATCTACACGCTCACCGTCTCCCTTTCTTTTCTCACCTACACGGGCTTCATCTTCCTTATCCTGAATTATCTGTCCAATGAGTTGGTAAGCCATTCGAACAGCATCATCAATGGTCAGTGGTTTCGATGATGTCACGTCCCCCCGGATATTCCTGGTCAACCATTTCACATATTGCTCAATTCGGATCTCTTCGGGTTCAACCAATCGAGGACATAGCAAGGCCAACTCATGGAATCGATTCGTGTAACTATCAATGTCCACACCTTTCATTCTCAGATGAATCAACTCCTGTTCTAACCTAATGATCACACTACGAGGACAAAACTCCAAAGTCATCCACTTCTTGATTTCAGCCCAAGGAGTAGCATTAGCAGCATCAAGACCCATGAAAGCAATTCTCCCGTTCCACCAAGTCAACGCACGACCTTTAAGAGTAGCCATAGCAAAAGTCACCTTATCTTCCTCTTTACACTTACTAATCCTAAACACCGATTCAATCTTCTCGATCCACTGGCTTAGTCCTACAGCACCTTCAGTTCCATTAAAAGGTAGAGGTTCACACTTCATGAACGTCACATAAGTACAACCACCAACTTCAGGTGCATTAGTTCCAAGTCCTCCTATATTTCCTCCAGCATTAGCATTCACATTATTAGCATTCACATTCACATTAGTACCGCCAATTCCACTACCGCCAGCTCCACTACCGCCAGCTCCACTACCGCCAGCTTCACTACCGCCAGCTCCACTACCGCCAGCTTCACTACCGCCAGCTCCATTTCTAGCATTTGCCATAAATTCAGTCATAGATGCGGTAACTTGCTCCGTAATAATCCTACATACATCATCCTCAGTCACAGCCTTCTTGGGCGGCATAGTTCTATAATTCCACAATTTCAAAGCATTAAGCATTCATCCAACAAAGGATTCATATAATATGGATCGAATTCATAATCAAGATACAAATAAGGCACAATATGGAATTCAAGACAAGATACATATTTCATTCGATCTGAAACAAGAGTATGGTCTTAGTACATCCATATCAAAGTTCTAACACTATATACACTCAAAATTCGTGCCAAGTCTACAACTAGCAAGTCGGTTCAGTCAAAGCTACAAACATAAAAGATATAAAGGTCACTACTAAATACAGACTGGTCTACTGAGAACCGCCAGATGGTCCATCATCCATCGTCTTCTGGATCTTCGCCGGATGATCACTAGACTCATCTTCAGCTGGGCGCTTACGGATTACTCCTCTTTCAACCATGTCGGCATAAAATCTACTGTTCCAACCCACGGATATATTCAACTCCTTTTCAGCTTTCTCACGCATCGCACGAGCCACACTCAACTGAATTTCCATAGAATTCACCTTTCTCTTCATAGCAGCATACTCACCACTTTCCAACACCAATAACCTCCTAAAAGCCTCATTCAAACCACGTTCTACATCACTCAAATCCAAACTAAGCAACTCCCGCTCTTTCTCGCCAACCTTAGCCTTCGACTCCAAATAAGCAACCTGAGTCTGAACAACACCTAATCCAACCTCTGTCACACAATTCTTAACACGGGAAGCATCTAGATCACGTCTCAAGGCCCATGGTGCAAGACCATCAATATGTGTAGCCTCTCGAGTACTAGACGACTCTCCTATCTCACGTCTACGAGTAGCAATACCATCAGTACCGTCAGGTGCATCGTCATCCTCATCCTCCTCTGATTCAGAATCAGATTCAGACGATTCAGACATTTCATCCCTAGGTAACTCATCCTCGGAATCAGACAAACAAACTGGTGGGGGCAAAGGCTCGCCCTCTGGAACATCATACGGATAAATAAGCTCAGCTTCCTCATCGTCATCAACCTCAACCTCTATACCTACATCTTCCTCGACATCCTCGTCGTCAATCTCATCATCTAACTCATCTAACCCAATCTCATTCTCATTCTCAATATCAGCATTCTCAATATCCACGTCCTCATTACCCACATTCTCAATCTCATTCTCTACTAAGTCAACCTGAGGGGCAATCTGATCTCCTAGTCCTAACTCGGGCTCGGGATCCTCAAATGGTTCCTCCTCGTCATCAATATCAAAATCTACTAAGTCTAAATAAGGATCATCTTCTATATTAGGTTCGGGAATAGCATGGTTTCCTACAGGAATATTAGGGTCAGCCATGACAATCTGCATTTATATATATTTATCTCGTATTAGGATAACATACTAGTTAAACAATTACATAATGAAATCACGATATATACATATATATAAATTAAATTATATATATCAAAATATATATCTTCTCAATAAGGCTTGTTGGTAACGTCGGAGATCTCTGGCACCGTTATAGTCAAAAGATTTTTCAATTATTTTCTCAAATGTTCATTGTCAAAAGATTTTGAAAAGTTTTGTTCAAAACCTTGGTTTTTAAAATCTTTTGTTCTCTACAACGAGAGCTCTGGTACCAAACTGTAACACTCTCATTTTTCGTATCGGTACAGCGGAAGGGTCTTTTAGAGTGTTACGGGATAGCACAATAACTCCAATCATAGACAACACATAAAAATGGTTGTACAAGGTTTAACAAACATTCATTCGATAAAGGTTTAAAAGTGTACAACAGGTCCCAAATTATACAGGTCATTAAGTTTACAAAACACAGATCGAATGAACATTTTTAATATTAAGTGTAGGCCATCAGAGTCGATCTCCATCCGGATTACCTTCAAGCACCTGAGATAGAAAACATGCAAAAATCATATCAGCGAATGCCGAGTAAATTCATAGAGTTTATGAAAACCGTTATATAAAACAATCATTTACAATCATTTAAAATCAGAACACAAGTATAATATCGGAAGTAAGTCCACATATTACTAGTCAGGCAATATATAAATCAAGCATACATCTGAAACCGTCCATGAGACCGTAGTCTCTATATTACCATGATAGGTAATATATTCATCGTAATAGCGTCGTTATCGTTTATTATATATGTCTTATAGATTATAGTATCTGAATTAGGATTATTATTAGCCGCATGACATTGTTACCTTACTGTGAAAACAGCGGGCCGCGAACCCGACAAACAATTTGCCCATCTAAGTTAGCGTGTCGTCACAAAAATCACGCTATGGAATCTTCTCATACATAAATTCGCTTACCAATCAATGTGGTACGACGGGGATCAACCGTCAAGGCGCGAACTGGGGTGATCGTCCCCAAATAGTACTATCAAATGCATAAGTGTCTACCAAATCCCGGTAGTTCACAATTCATGCTAATGGGACTTTAAGTGACATAACCTAACTACTAATAATCCTTTTAGTCTCGAATAAAGGGTCATAGCATCATTCGGGTCCATCTCATTAAGCATACAATCGGGACTACTTGTGTTCTATTTATAAAAATCTAGCATGTTATCTCCCTCGCGGGTTTACAAATCATTTTATAAAACATTTAAAAAGAGTGCGAGGCTATGAACTCACGTTGTTAATGAAAGGCGGATTATCGGCTACGGGCGTGCTTCGGTCACGGAAACCTATATAAATAATAATCGGTCTTAGACTCGGTCCAATGACTTTTATCAAAATAACAATATACATATATATGATTATTGTACATATAATGATGATCAAGTGGGTTTATAAATCCTCATTTACTCATTTTAGTGTTTACGTTTTAGTATCGTCTTACTAGTTCACTAGTTTTACCGATTTTACCCATTTTAAGTTAATTAAGTCTTTTATAAGTTCTTTTACTTGTTTTTACCCATTATATACTTATATGATCAGTATATATACTTTTCATGTTGGGTCCTATTGGGTTAAGCCCAAATAATTCTTTTTACAAGTATTTATCTTATTAAGTCCAATTATTAGTCTAATAGGTTTAGTTAGCTCGTAAATGTCCGTAATTCTTATAGTTCGGGTTTTATCGGTTTTTACTTGTATTAGTTACTTATACATCAGTATATAACTTTTATAAACTTTACATTAGACGGGTTTGGTCGTCTAAGTTTTATTTGATGAAAAACGTTAATTTCACGGCGATAGCCGAAAAAGTCGTAAAAATCAAGTTTATAGTTTTTATTACTTATAAATATTACTTTTACCACCATTTATATATTTTATCCATTTAATTAACCTTTTATACATTTATATAAATATGTTTTATAAGTTAGTGGGTTTATACTTTACATTTTATAAATTATAAAGTGAGTGCTTATATAATAATAATAAACATTATTTCCAAAATCTGATTTTTAACTTCACATTCACCATTTTTATCATATCTAGAGTTCTACAATGACTTAGAAGCTCATTTTTAGATGACAACTTCTTCATAATATATGCTAAATATAACTTAGTTATAGCTACTGCCCATTTTGAGTTTAAGTTGCCTTAACTGTCCCTACAAAACTGCTTATTCAGATTGTACCACCTAACTTGTTTTGATCATATCTCACTCATTATTTTGATTCCATTGCATGGCCAACTCTCACATGTGTATAACATCATCTACTTTACTGTAAATAGATCAAACCATGCATTTTTATCAGTTCTTCATTTAGTTATCTACTGTTTTTATACAGCCAACTAATTAGACATGATTTTAGCTTCATTTCTTATGGTTATCATCATTTTTAAGCATGTTTATCAACACTTGATCCCCACACAACATTTTTATCATCATATATACATCATATACATATACAAAATGAAAGAAAATACATTTGTTCTTTACAAAATAATAAGAGAAAAATGTAGAGGATGATCTTCTTTACCAATCCAAGTGGATTTCTTGTTTTAGAAAGGCAAGAACTTGATGAACACAACAAGTATCTCCAAGTACATCAAATAGCAAGATCATATGTTGGAAAATCAGCCCTAGGACACAAGCAAATCACCTCCAAAGTTGGTTATATGGCCACCAAATGATCAAGGTTTCAAGGAAACACCTTAATAGGACTAGTAAACATGTGGTTTGTAGTTAGAAGAGATCAAAAATGGTGTTTGTTGCTTGATGTGGGACGGCACAAGGGTGGAAGTAGAGAGAGTTTTGAGAGTGAATTGCATGTAAGAAATGGTTAAGTGAAAACCATTTGATGGTTTTGTTAAGTTTGGTGGAAGGCTTAGCTTAAAGTGTAAGCATGAGCTTACACTTGTATAAACATTTTAAGTTTTGTGCCACCTAATGGTGGTGAGTCATTTTGGCCGTCCCATGTAAGCTAGTGGGATGGGGCAAAGTGTTTTGTCCCATCTCACTAGTTTACGGGTATTTCTCGATTCTAGTTTTCTCGATTTGCGTGCCCTCGGGTCGTTTTACGAAAAACGTTTTTATAAATTATGAATCACCGTCACAAAACGAATCCAATAAAAATTGTCTCATCAAAAACGGAGTTCAAAAACGTAAATACGTAATCCTAAGGTTTCCGGTTTAGTCGTAAAAGACGCCAAATTATGCACGTAAGCCCAAATTTAAATCCGTAAATTGTGAGTTCGTCAACCAACATAAAAATAAGTTTCAAAATATTATACGAGAAAATATTTAACTACCTGAAAATGTTAGATTTGTCACATATGCTTTGATCTTGTTATAATACTTTATTAGAGTTTTTATAATGTTAATAAGATGTTAGAAATATAATCTAAAAGAATTTAGAGCTTTTGATCATTTTAAATGAAAGTTATAAGCTAAAGATGTCTTTTAACCCTAGTTTTATAATTTACATGAAATAATAAGCAAACACCCATTTCAAAAGCTATAATTCTGGATAAATGTTTTTATTATAATTATAAACATGTTTTGAAACTTTGTTGTAAAATCCTATATCATTTGGTCCATTTTTGAGGTTGTTATGTAATTTTTACAAGTATACGGGACTAAAACTGTCATTTTTGAAACTATTTAACATTTTGGGCCAAAAGTTTCATTTTCTGAAATTTAAATATATAAGAATAAATAAATTTTGAGGTCCTAAGGTTAAATATTGAGGGTTTAAAATGCAGATACTAAGACTATATACTTTAGGGGTTAAAAGTGTAATTATACCAAAGTATAAATAAAAGGGCTACACTTGCCAATTTAGAAATATTAATTATAAATATGAGGAAGTAGTTAAAGTATCATGTTAGTAGGGAGATTTATACAAAGATGTTCCATCTCGATATTACGTTCTGACTGAGTGGTTGGGTTTACGATTTAAAATGCCCTTGCTCCTCAAACGTTTATAGAATGGCTTCCGAGTATGATGGCTCGAACAATGATGCTAGAATGACAACCTAATATTCATTAATGAATACATAACTAAATACTTAAAAGTATTGAACTAAAAGACAAAGACTTGATATATATATATATATACATATATGTTGACCCAGGCTTGTGAGACTAAGCTATTTACCTGTGACTGATATATATTTGACGTGATTCAGACTCCATAGGCCAAGTGAGTTCATAGCCTCACTTTTAAATGCTTTCTAAATGATTTGAAAACCCGTAAGGGGGATATATGCTTAAATTGGAATACATGTGTTTTTGAACTATATGATTATACTGAAATATGTTATTGTACGAGTGTCCACATTGTTACTTGTTTCCCAAA
>JANFOE010002363.1:0-92410 GCA_025667525.1 Glebionis coronaria
AGTAGTATATATATATATATATATATATATATATATATATATATATATATATATATATATATATATTTATATATATATATATATATATATATATATATATATATATATATATATATATATATATATATATAAGGAAGGATGGTGAAACAATGCCTTAAATACAAAATTCTATAAAAATGATTCCATAAAATGCTTCAAAATAAAAAAGGAATTACAAATGATGCCTTAAATACAAAATTCTATAAAAATATATATAGGAATTACAAATGATGCCTTAAATACAAAATTCTATAAAAATATATAAGGAATGATGATGAAACAATGCCTTAAATATAAAATTCTACAAAAATGATTCCATAAAATGCTTTAAAAATAAAATAGGAATTATAAATGATGCCTTAAATACAAATCTCTATAAAAATATATATATAGGAAATACAAATGATGCATTAAATACAAAATTCTATAAAATATATATAAAGAAGGATGGTGAAACAATTCCTTAAATACAATATTTTATAAAAATGCACAACAATAATATTAATTTTGAAAAAATAATAATGTAAAAACGTTATTCATAACATTAACATATACAAAATTTATTACCTCATAAATTCAAAAATACATAAATTATTTATAGAATCTTATTGAAATTCTAAAAAATTTAATGTAACAAACGTATTCATAACGTTAACGTATGCATATTTAATTAACTCATAATATTTTTAAATAAATAAAATATCTTAAACTACGTTATTTTTGTCTATTCTGTGCTACATTATTAAAATATCAATGCCATAACTAATAATATATACTAAACTTCTAATACAAGCACACATAAAATTAATTTTCATTAAAGAATACATACATAAAGCTAGCCCGTCCACCGGACGGGTCTAACGGCTAGTATATATATATATATATATATATATATATATATATATATATATATATATATATATATATATATATATATATATATATATATATATATATATATATATATATATATATATATATATATATATATATATATATATATATATATATATATATATATATATATATATATATATATATATCACATAACAATCACAAAACCTTATATAGGAAGGATGGTAAAACAATACGTAAAATAAAAAAAACAAGAAAATGACACGTGTAAATCATAACTAACTGCTATAACTGACTCATTTTCCCGCCTAACACAATACCTATCCCACCATTGACTTTGTCAAAGGAAAAAAAAATGCCTAAATTCACATTCATCAGATCCAAAAAGCGTATCCTTAAAATTTCTAACCCTAATCACAAACAGATTCGGAAAATCATGTGCGCCGTTATCTATTGGTATTATTCAAAATCAAAAACCTATTCAAAAATGCCCAAATCATACCCCGATTCAATCAAGATCCATAAACAACTGATTTTTATCAAACAAAATAAAAACCCATTCTAAATCCTAAAAAAATGTCTCAAAAACAGATATAAGATAAAAATAACACCAATTTCTTGAGGAAAAGACTGTTTTGTCGACAAAATTCAACACATGCCTATCAAAGAAACGATTTTTTTTTATGATTTCATGAAAAATAAATTATTTTTCTATACAAGAAACTATCTCCATTATCTGCTAAAGGTACAACACATGATTCTCTTTATTCATCTTCATATTTTCAATTTATTTTACGTTTTTGGATTGGAAATTTGTTGGATTTTGTAATTTTATTTATTACGGGGATTATTTGGTGATTTTGGTTAAGAGTGTTGTGAAAGAGAGTGCATATAAAAGTGTTTGATAAAATGCCTATGAGGAGAAGTGTGTAGAACTTATCAGTGTTTAGGGATTATTCGATACCTCATTTTTGTGAATTTCCCCTATTTTCTTTATACTAAAAACAAAAATGATTTGAAATCAATTTATGATAATAATGTTGGCTATTTCATTTGATAAAGTTATTCTTAGTTTTAACTTTATAGATTCATCTTAATCCTATAATAAATACGGATCTGAGTATTCGTATTTTAAGTTAAATTATCAAAAGGTCTATCTATAAGTTCTATCGGATTATGTGACATTGATATTTTTGGCTCTGTATCAGTGGATTCGTCAGTTTGAAGATGCACATGGGAGTACGTTGATGGTAAGTATTTACAGAATACTATATGCATTTGACAGAGACAAATATATTATGTGGCACATGTGTTTATGGCGCATCATGTACTAAGAAGTTAGTATCTGAAGCACAAGAAAATAACCTATTTTTATGCTTTTCTTTTAACCTTATTTCGATATTGAACTTAAAATTATATAGAAGTTTAGTAGTTTTATAAGCAATCACAAAACCCCTTTGATTACAGTTGATCATCATGTGTCGATTTTTAAAATAGAGGACCAGGTTCTAACTACACACCCAAACACAATCAAGATCTTTGTATAAGATTTGCGTTGTCCTACTTATGCACTTTTTGAAATGTTTTAAGGAAATTTGAAGGCTTTTGATTGTCCAGTTCAATTACTTGCGGCTATGTAGTGTCAGAGTGCCAAGAAACAAAGAATGCGAATAGAATATAACCAGGTAACTCTAATGGTTAAATATAATTTTTCTCATTTAGTGTTATGTTAATGTCCATGTGACTAGATCAAGAAGCACAAATCATATACTACAAAAGGATGTCTGTTATTTATACCAAGCATACCACGTGTTTTCTGGCTAAAAAAATAGTATTTGTGCTGGCTCAAAAGTTTACAAAACTAGGGGATGTTAAAAATCTGAGTACTTATCATGTATTTATGGCACAAGATTTATCCTGAAACCGGCAAATGCATATGCAACCCGTCTGTGCTGCAAACAACAAATCTGAGATCTGCTGCACTTTTCCTTTGTTATTAGGAGCATTATTTTTTAAAAAGAATTCAGTTTTATTTATACAAAAGTTTATTCTTTAAATTCAGGAGTTTTGTTAATTTCATTTTTTTTGTAGTTTTAGATATTGGGAGTGTCACAGATGCCACCTGCTGTTAGTGAGGTAGTGGTTGCGACTGCGGTGCAATAACACAGTTATAAGGTACAACAATTGTTTATTTTACCTATATACCCATAACAGAGATAGTAACCTATGTAATCTATTAAAAAACAACTAAAATTATCTTTTTACAAAACCATCCTATTAATTAATTGGTGTCTCTATTCTCTAATATCAGCACGAAACTATACTACAGTATAGAACCTATCATTTTGCATTTTTGCATAAACTAATCTAAAAGCTTGAGCTAAATAATTTTTTGGGGTAGATTTTTAAACTGTATTTGTAACTAAATGTTTATATTCTTCCTATTCCACCTGCCAACGTATATAAATCAAATCCTACCATCCTTAACTGGTCCTACTGTGTCGAGGCATATATAGTTGATAAGTGGTCATATATGTTTTGATCGCTGGTTCTACTATGACTACATAACTATGCCTCATCATCAATGGAAATGTTACTGATTTTATCTCAGCTCCAACCTTTCTTCTTCTTTTTCTTCTCTCACCTTTTAATAATATTTTAAGGCATCTTCATTTGTAATTTACCAGCCTCACACATTTATTGGTATGCAGGCTTTATTAGAATCAGAGAGGTGACGAGCTAATGAATGTGAGAAGAAATATGCTGAAGCCCAAGGAATTAAACAATCCAAACTGAAATAAAGGTACTTCAATTCAAGTTTATGACTGCTTTTGCCTGTAGTCCACCTTATATGTGCAAAGTATTTCTAATTTTTTCCAAATTACTATGAGATGTGTGATATGATGAAACCAAATTAGCCATATACCAAAGAACAGGAGAGTAAAATAAATTTGAGGGCATCAAATTTTATTAAGCATTCCTGGACAAACTATATGATGGTCACAAAGCACTTGAAATTTTGTCTTACATTCATTCATGTAAAAATGCATACTCATGGTCACGTTACCTTGCTTGCGTTCTTTTTAGTTCTAGATTGCGTGTTCCCAAACAAATTCCGTTTCTGTCTCGGATCGCTTGGGATCACGACCCATAATGTTAATTTAAACGTTGTGCTTTACTTTGTAGAAAATATCAGCATATAATGTAAACCCTATAGAAATAAAAATATAAACCTTTTAGAATAAAATTTATCATACAATAATAAACATCATAAACCCAATGAATATTCACTTCGCACAGTGCTGCTCATCGAGGCATTATATAGGTCATAAGAGTAGACTAATCATAAAAACTGTCATTCTTATGATTGGATTTTTCACACAGATTGTTGACTGCGGCATTGTAATTGTTTAAAGTTAAATCAACGACAAAATTCGTCAGCAAACAAACCATATCCGAAGTATAGTAGTTCTCTTATTTTCCATTGTTATTATTTTTGAATATAAAAAACAACAGTGTTTTAGAAATTGCATACTATCAAAAATTATTTGCTAACAGTATTGCTACAAGCTATATGCTTTTAGTTTGAGAAAAACGTCACCATATAATGTAAAATCCTATATAAAGAAAAATATAAACATTTTACAAGCGTGTGTATCTTAGTATTACATATTGTTATTATATTAACAAGGAACTTAAACAATTTGATACTAAACTAATAATAAGATTCAACATCAGTAAGCTTCATATACAGACAATGTCTTTTATTTATAAGTGTGAACTATGTTGTCAACCTTAACTACATATATAGAGATATAAACAATATCTATATTATTAGTGTGAACTATGTTGTCAATCTTAACTGTCGTTATAAAGATTGAAACGAAAGGATGGTTGTGCCAGATATGTTGTTTTACTTTTTTTCTATCATGCTATATGTAATAAAAAACCAACAAGAATAACAAATGTGGTTACACGTTTTATTGAATGATTTTTATGTATCTTAACGCAGTGGCAGAGCCAGAAACTTTGGCTTAGGGGGTCTAAGTTTGATATTTTTTTATAAACTAAAATACAAAATAGTTCTTAGGGGTGTCAAATTTTTAAAAAATCCAAAAAAATTCGAAATTTTACACTACAATATTTTGCTAAAAGGATCACATGACCCTTATGACCCCCTTCTCCCGCTGTTGTCTCTACGTGATGTATATGCATAATGGACTTCATTTTACTTTGATAATCCTCGATTGCTTGCATGATTTATTAAATTATTAATATTCAATTATCTTTAGTCGTTACTTAAATCAACCTGTGATATTTGATTGAGAAGCTACAAGAGCAACGTTGTTGGAGTTTGTTCCTCACAAACAAGTCTAGAGTACTTTGTTGGCAGTTTTGTAAAAGAACTTGCTGCAAAGTTTCTTAGAAGAACTGAAAATGAAACCCAAAGAGATTTAGATCTATTGACGAATCCAAAGACTAATTCTGATATTCATGTAGTGTGTTGGTGATAATCGTTTGTCACTTGAAATTCTTAAAAGAACGATCGAAATCAGTTGATTTAATCTTAGCATCCAAGAAAGTAAAACCTATTAGAAATCCAGTCAAATCGAATTGCTACCCACTATAATCTTCGAAGTATTGAACATATTCGATTTGAGTATACACAAATAAGCTATTTGAAATCTTATTCCACTTTTTACATATGTTTTAATTAGTGAAATAAAATGTATTCAGATTTCTATTAGGATTGGTGTTTGTTGAATTACCACAAGTCTTACTTCAGTGCTTCATTATACTATAACTTTTTAATGTCCATTCTAAAGAACAAAGTGTGTTTTTGCAGATTTGATAGCAATGGACAAAGATCACATCTACCACGTATCGATGTGTTTGTATGACCCACTTCACCACAAGAAGGTGGATGGTTTGAATCCCATTGCTGCTCATTACATGTAATCCCTTGGATAATTTTCAGTATACGTAGATCTTATTAAAAAAACTATACGCAAAATCTAAAAACTTTATGTTCTCTTCTCACTTTCCAACTGAATCAGCGATAGTAAATCAGAAAACAAATCTAGATAGTGTCATTAGCAATCACTTTAAACACATCTACTACTGCTGCAATACATATTGTTACTAATGATGTGGGTCTTTATTCAAAAGACACAAACACATGTTGAGGCTTGCCTTTGCCTTCACGTCCTGGGCTTCCAAGTTGGTTTGTATACTGTTCACGACCCGTAAGGAAAGTCAAGGGGTCAACCAACGCAATACTGTTGGTCACTTTAGTGGATAGAACAATCAAGGCCAATGTATCCAGTTATAAACAATTATAGTGACATTGCTGTCGACGAACATGATCTTCTTCGAGCTAACTATGGTCACATTTCTCTTGAAGAACTTCAATCAAGAGTGGTTATTGGTCGTGCATGGACATCCTTTCATCATTTGCACCCATAATAATCAGGTAATGAATGTATGCTCTTCCTTTTTATTGTATTTAAAAGTTGAATAATTATTGAAATATGATATTCTCTAAATTATTTTGTCAGCAACCGTCGGGTACAAACCAAGACACTTTAAACACGACTACTCCTCTTGCTTCATCAGTAACAAAATCAGGGAAGTCCTCGGTCGTGTCTGCTGCTGGAGCTAAAAATATGACACAATTGCGCACAAGTATAACAATATGGTCGAAAAATAATGTACAACAATCTGAAGCAATTCAACAAAAGATCCTCGATTCATCACATAATGGTGTGAAACATTATCTACTTAACTTGTCTGTAAGAATTCGCAATCTTCGGATTAATACTTAACTAACAACAAGGTCTGTCATATAAGTATGTATAAAATAAAGTTAAAATAATTAGATTACTTTTGGTCAAAAAAGACTAGAAATCCACGGCCAAGTTGTTGAAAGTTAGTTTATAGAAACTTTGAGATGCCTAATTTTTATAGATCATGTTTGCATTTTTCATATAAATCAGCTTACAAATTTATTTTTTAAACAAACTCGCCCAATATTTGTTTGGTCTATGAACAGGTCTTTATGTCAATATAAAATGCTAGATGGACTAAAAATATACTCCCTCCATCCTATATTAACAGTTCATGTTACTATTTTTAGATGTTCCAAATTAATAGTCTAGTCCAAAAATAGATAACAAATGTAGATTAAGTTTAACATATCACCCTCATTTGAGGGTATTATTACAAAGAATAAATAAGTTGTAAATTAATTGGTTAAGGGTAAAATTGTCATTATGTAAAAAGTAAGAGAGAGAAAACTGAAAAATTGATGTTTTTATTAAACTGCGTATTTTTTGTCGGTGGACTATTAATATGAGACGGAGGGAGGGATTACATACAAAGAGCTGACAACAAGGTCTGTGTAATCGTACAGTGCTAAACAGTAGTTTAGTGACCTGCAAGAGGTTAATCAAATCCAATAAATTGTTATGAGTTGTATAAAAGCAAATGCTATTATAATGAAATTGAGATACTTGGACATCACACTTTATCATAATGAAATTGATCCCATAAGTAACTGTTGCATTGTTTTATTTTTAGTTTAAATATTACTATTGTAATTGTATCGCTATGATTGTAACACTTCTAATGAGCGGCAAAGACTATTGGGTAATGGTTCAAAACACATTGAGGTTAGAATAGGTTTTTCCTAATACATATTGAAAGGAATCCGGTGAGGTAACATAAAACCTTTTTTGATTAAATTGTAAAATATATATCCGTGTGATTTGAATTTTCTCACAAAATACATCTTTGGCCGAAATTATTAGCATTATACATCACCTGTCAGGCAAACATTTGTCACAATATATCCCTAAGGACTAATGAGACAAATATTTTTTTCATTATCTTCTCACGAGAGAAGTGTTTTGCAAAAAAAGTAAAATCTTTCGAAAAGGAAAATTTAAGTTTTTTTATCGAAAAAAGAGTTTACTTTTTATCGAAAAAATATGTTCTTTTATTTTAATAAAACAAGTTTAGTTTTCTTTTCGAGAAAAGTTTTCAAAAATGAAATTTAAAAGAATTAAAATTGTTACGTTTTCTTCGGTTTTTTAAAAACCGAAAAGTATAAATCTTTCACATTCAAAAAAAATGAAAAAATTAAGTTTTTTTAAAATGTTTTTAAATATTTTGACAAAAATAAACATTTTTCTTTCAAGTAAATAAAAATAAATAAAAAGCGTTTCATTCAACTTTCTAAAGATTTAAGAGAACAACATGCTTCCATACCGCTCTATAAATTTAATAAAGAGGATTCATATGACGATGACTCATGAGATTTTTGAAGCTTCTAATTACGAAAATCCATATTTAACTTTTGATCGCGACAAATCTTCTATATTTAACTTTTAGATTAATAAAAACTTATGAAACAAAGACTCAATTGTTATAAGTTAATGTTCTTTTGTTTTAGACTATTGCAGTTAACATTGCCCAATGTGACTTTTATCATATGTATATAAGTTTTACCATTAAACTATGGAGTTTTTTTTATGCTTTATGCTAAATTATGACTTTTGTTTTTGCAAAGTTCAATCATCAATTATATAATGTGAATTTATCTACCTTTTACCTTCAATTTATTATCTTAAAAAAATATATTTAAAGCTAGCCCGTTCATCGGACGGGCCTTAAGGCTAGTATATACATATATATATATATATATATATATATATATATATATATATATATATATATATATATATATATATATATATATATATATATATATATATATATATTATAATATATATATATATATATATATATATATATATATATATATATATATATATATATATATATATATATATATATATATATATATATATACATATATATATATATACATATATATATATATATACATATATATATATATACATATATATATATACATATATATATATTTATATATATATATATATATATATATATATAATATATATATATATATATATATATATATATATATATATATATATATATATATATATATATATATACATATATATATATATATATATATATATATATATATATATATATATATATATATATATATATACATATATATATATATATATATATATATATATATATATATATATATATATATATATATATATATATATATATATATATATATATATATATATATATATATATATATATATATATATATATATATATATTATATATATATATATATATATATATATATATATATATATATATATATATATATATATATATATATATATATATATGTATATATATATATATATATACATATATATACATATATATATATATACCGAACACTGATAATTGTGGTGAGTTTTCACGCTTTTGGAGATTTTTTGAATTTATTGTTCTACGTAAATTTTATATATATATATATATATATATATATATATATATATATTTATATATATATATATATATATATATATATATAATATATATATATATATATATATAATATATATATATATATATATATATATATATATATATATATATATATATATATATATATATATATATATATATATATATATATATATATATATATATATATGTATATATATATATATATATATATATATATATATATATATATATATATATATATATATATATATATATATATATATATATATATATATATATATATATATACATATATATATACTAGTGGCAAAACCCGTCCGATGGACGGGTATGACTTTTAATTCTCGTTTAACTTTCTTTGCATTGGTAAATATTTGTCTCTAACGTTCGATTGACGGGTATCACTATTGATTGTTGTTTAACTTTTTATATAATTATATTTTTAAGTATCGTATAAGTTATTCATTGTTTTAGTATATTAGTGTGATAGTATGGGGTATTTTTATTCTTTTATTATGTTAGTGTCAGATGCTTTTGTGGTTGTGTTTAACATGTATTTGTTGTTTATGTTTTTTTAGTTGTTTTGTGGGTTGTTTTTTGTTGGAATGATTCATGATGATGTTTGTGTATAGAAAAAAATTTGGTTATACTTTTTTATTCTTATTTTTTAGGACTCGACATATAGTTGTTCTAATGCTTTCGACGAGGGTTTGACCTTTTACGAACCATACGCATTGTTAAAAACATTTATTGATAATCGAGTGTTTGATGTTTAAGGTTTTTAAAAAAGTTGCCTAATAGGTATTTACATCAATTATTGCTACACACACATGTATCACAATGAAACTCGTGGCTCAAATTTGTGACATAGAAAACATACGTAAAATTATTAGAAAGATGTGTAAATACGGATTACAACTTGCCATAATAGTACCATTGGTTTTAAAGGGCACGGTTTTTGTCGCCAAGGTGGCGCTAAAGCGTGCAGCTCGACGTCCACATTACAAAACTTGAAGGATTTTCTAATATTTATGATTTTTACTTCTATTTATTAATATTTTTAATTTTTGCCTTCATTTATTAATTTTTATAAATCATATGATACTAAATTGATAAAAAAAATTAATCTTTAAATATGAATTGCAACTTTAAATCACACCTTATAAAATATTATATTGTCTAGTTTTGCATAAAAGTTTAAACCTTGACGATGCCACCTCGCCACGTCTCACGCTATCTATAACTTTGGTGATGCCTGTGTTTTTTGGCTATAACTATACAAACAAAGATCTTCAAATTTATTTATTACGTACTTGTACATCTATACTAAAAGGTTGTAATAATAAATGCACACAAATTTTTTAATCCGTTTGTGATGTTAGATAAATTGAGGCAAATGTTAAATGTTGATTGAAAAGAAAACTATCAATTTACATGATGCTTATCCTATAAGAAATACATAGAAAATGTAGAAAAACATGAGATTGTAGTAGAGTCTGTTCAAGACTAAGGTTTCATCCAATTTTATGAACCTCTTTTAGTATTCTAAGATATTAATCCATCTAAGCCTACAACTTTCTCCGCATCTTAGTAATTCTACAAATATAACATCAAAACCTCAAGAACTAAACTCACATATATATCAGCAGCTGATTTACCACCCATAATTTGTCTAAATTCAGTAATTTTATCTAAAAGCCTGTTGAAAATATTTACTGAGAATCAATTTCGTCACTGACGGGTCTCTATAGATGTAAAAAGTCATTCATTACCTCTATTATATGCATACTCATATAGAAGTAACAAATTATAGGGATTTAGAAATGAAGTTACTTACCGGTATACAGCTTCTCGAATCTCGACCATAATAAAAACCGGGGATGCTGTTATTAATATGTCACAAACGCTTTCTTCGCTTCATTTTTCAGTGCCTTGGATACCTCGGTTTGGGTCACATCCAAGTCTTGTTTCCTCTACAATATGGTCGTTGCACCAACGTTAACCTCAACTTCCTGTCTTCGGCTCCACATCTGTTTTATTCACTTTCTTTAATGCCCCTGGGATATTAAGAAGTCTGCATTTATTTAACAAAAGATTAAGCAATTGCTCTTTTGCTGGAATTTGCAATGAACTGTTTATTAGGGTCGTTATACAATAACGTTGTCAATTTCCTCATATATTCTCGAGGAGATCTGAGTCTTTTACTAAGGTTGTGTTTCAATAACGGAGCATTGGAGGAATAAAAGTAACAGGATGTGGATACGAAAGGATGTAAGCTGACTGCACTATATTTAATGGGTCAACTTGGTTTAAATTTGGTTCATTTTATCAACGTCTTTAAAGTCAAGCCGAACCAACAACTAACCGTGGTTTACCACTGACTTTGCTTCCGCTTTCTTTGTTAAACAATCTGAACCAGCACACGAATACGTAACATCTGTCTCAGTAGCTAAAGCTGCCAAGAAAGCAGCGACATCACCACATTAACACCATGCATGATTTCTAAAAATAAATTATTTTCAATATAACACCATATCCAATTTATTCAACACCTCACGGATATAAACTCAATCAAGGTATGGAAACATGATTTTCTTTTTACTCCGGATATACTTTTCTGGTTTAAGGAGTATGTTAAGCGATTCATGTTAAAAAAACATTTAGGTTTGATCCAAGATGCTATTATACTAATCAGACTTAGACTCGAGGCATGATAATAAAATAATAACACATGACTTATACTTTTAGCATAACTCATATCAGTTTATGTGACATGTTGACTAATGAAAAGAATGAGGAAAACTTACCAAACCCACGTTAGTATCCACACTGCATATGAGCAATTTTCAGATTACTACCAATTCGCACGAACAATAAATTTTCTGCCAACTTGGGCAATACTCTGTGTAACACCCCCAAATATACACAATTCAATACAGCAGAAGACTCGTTGGTGTTACGGGATAACACATTACTCACATCATAGACAACGCTTAAAAATCGCGTCATTTAATAATAAAGCATTTCCATTCATAAATATCAAATTTACATAGGTCCCAAGTCATATTATTTCATACAATTTTTACAAAGCATTTTGAATGGAAATTGTTATTTAAGTGTGGGCCATGAATTCTTGTCGTCTTCCCGAGAATTACCTTCAAGTACCTGAGATAAAACATGTTAAAAGAAAAGGTCAGCGAAAACGCCGAGTGAATTCATAGAGTTTAATGAAATCCGTTAATATATCATCGGTATATAATTATTACCGAAATTCATTTTGTACAAATCTTTGTAATAGGCCATAAATTAGCCAAAGTCATTTTATACAAATCCTTATCAAAAATCATAATATAGGCTTTTGCCTTCAAAATCATTATACGAACCATTGTCGTAAAAAAATCATACAATACATTTTATAACGTTGTATAGAGTTAAATAAAAACCGTTATATGAATATGGTTATATAAAACCAAAACACGAACATAATATAAATAATAAGACCCCGTATTGCTAGTCAGGCAATATATTGTAATTCAATGCGTATAGCAGTATTTTTGTTATTTGGATTATTATAAGCCGCATGACATTGTTACCTTACTACAACAAACAACGGGTAGCTAACCCGAAACTCAATTTGCCCATCTAATATAGCGTGTCGTCACAAAATCACGCTATGGAAATCTTCTCATACATAAATTCGCTTACCAAGCAATGTGTCACGACGGGGATCAACCGTCAAGGCGTGAACTGGGGTGATCGTCCCCAAATAGTACTATTATATGCATAAGCGTCTACCAAATCCCGGTAGTTCACAATTCATGCTAATTAGACTTTTAGTGACATAACCTAACTTTAATAATCCATTTCATTTCATACATCGGGTCATATAATCATTCATTGGGTCATACAATCATTCGGGTCCAAATCAATAAACAAACAATCGGGACAAATGGTGTCCTATTTTATCAAAACTAACATGTTATCTCCCTCGCGGGTTTATAAAACATTTCATAAAAACATATAAAAGAATGCGAGGCTATGAACTCACGTTGATGTGGGAAGGCGGTTATCGGCGATTTGGATGTACGGTACGTGCTTCAATCACGGAAACCTAGACAAATAATACTTGTCTTAGACTCTTGTCCAATGAATTTATAAAAACAATGTCTATGTATATATATATGATGATTTTATAAATATGATGATGATCAAGTGGGATTATACATTCTCATTCACTCATTTTAGTGTTATGTATTGGTAACTTTTATACTAGTTTACTAGTTTTACTTATTTACATGTTTTAGGCCCAATAAGCCTATTATAAGCCCAATACCTTATATTAGTCCATTTTACACTTTTATTATCAGTATTATACTTTTACATGTTGGGCCCAAGTGTGTTAAGCCCAATAAGTAAGTTTATAAGTGTTTTACCAACTAGTCGGGTTTATAGTCCAATAAGGCTACTTTGGCCCGTTAATGTCTACATTATATGTTATAATGCTCGGGTTTTATCGGTTTTTATTTGTTATATAAGTTTATTCATCAGTATGTGAGTTTATAAAAGTTTACATTAGACGAGTCCGACAGTCTAAGTTTTATTTGACAAAAACGTTAAATCTTTCGGTTTTAACCGAAACGACGTAAAACTTAGGTATATTGTTTTATAACTTGGAAAAACATTTATACTTGTAGTTTATATAAAATCTCCCATTTTAATATCAATATATAACTCTTTATTTATAATTATTATCAACTAGTGGGTTTTATATATGTATATTTTATATAAATTTTTGAGTGTTTATATTATATACTATTTATTTACAAAATCAGTCCTAAATTTTAAGTCCACTAAAATATCCATATCTAGAGTTCTATAATGAGATAGGACCTCAAATTTTTATGACATAAACTACATGATATGTTATTCATTTAACTCCAGTATAGCTACTGATGAATCAGCTTCTAAGTATTTTAATAAATTCGTCCAAAACAGTGTATGCAGATTTGCACTCAATTCTTAGTTTGATCATATCTCACTCATTATAATGATTCCATTGTATGGACAACTCTCGCATGTGTATAAGCCATGTATCTTACTGTATATTAAGTAATCTATGCCATTTTAATAGTTTATCATAAGTTTCTTCACTGTTTTATACAACCTACATATTTAACCATGATTTTAACATCTTTTCAAGTAGATTTTAATCTTTTTAATCAAATCTATCAACACCAAATCCCCGTATAATATCTTTGATCATCATTCATCATCATATAAATATACATAAATAAAGAAAATACAAGATTACATAATTAAATTAACAAGAGAATAGGAAGAACAATCTCTATACCACCAATAGTGATGAAAAGGAGGTTTTTGATGAACAAGACATGGTTCTTGTTATCACATCTTTAAATTGGAAAATGAACTCCTTGAGATCTTCATGTGCATGAGTATCTTGTTGAAAATCAGCCCCTAAGCTCCATGGAAACTCCTTTTCACATGTTATAACCACCTCAAATCATCATCTTTTTAAATGGTTATCAACATATGTTGATTGTAGCCCTTGTTTATGGTTAAAATTTGGTGAAGATGGTGATTTTTGGTGGAGGTTGGACGAAATAGAGAGAGCAAGGAAGAGAGTTTAACTTAAATTTGCATGTATGTGAAGAAGTGATGAGGAAGGAAATGGTTTTAGTTATAGGTTGGATGGTTTTGTAAGAGTTGGTTAGGACAAGTGTCCTAATCTTCTTATATAAGGTTGACACAAGGGTGTGTCTATGGCTTGTTTTTCCACCCATAGTGGAGGTGGGACAAGTGTCCCACTTGTCTCATCTCCACTAATTTACGGGTACTCCTCGATTCTAGTTTCCTCGATTTGCGTGCCCTCGGGTCATTTTACGAAAAACGTTTTTATAAATTACGAATCAACGGCACAAAACGAATCTAATAAAAATTGTCTCATCAAAAACGGAGTTCAAAAAAATAAAAACGTAAACCTAGGGTTTCCGGTTTAGTCGTAAAGGACGTTAAATTATGCACATAAGTCCTAATCTCTTCTCGTAAATTTGTGAGTTTATGAACCAACACAAATTTAAAATTCCAAAATAATATTCACGGATAAATTTATTTCCTGAAATGTCGAACTGTCACCAAAACGGTGTATGTAAACGTAAGCACGTAACGTAGATTTCTCCGGTTTAAACGTAGTCGATGCTACTTCAAGACGTAAACCCAAATTTCTTCCCAAAAATGAGTGAGTTCATAATATAACATTAAAATGATATTTTTAAATAATACTTGAGAATAAAATATCAACCATAAATTGTCGGATTGTCACAGCATTTACCCTTAAACAGGATCTTTGTCCTCAAAGATCAATTTATCTTACTACTCGCTTCTTATAGAGTTAGAGCCATGTGGGTATTTCCTCCACATTCGGTCTTTTCTCACAAGGGTAATCCATTACAATACGTGAGTTTTCATCAAACATAACTACGGGAATAAGATCAGGCTTAATGTTGACTTACTTTCTCTATCCATGATGTTCACGGGCTTTTTATGAATGCAACTTTTCGCCGATCTAAACTTTACTAAGAAACAATCAGATTTTCACTTGATAGACATTTTATCAAGTTAGATATACGAAACATAATTCACGCAGCCCTTGAAGTCCTAGGGTAGATCCAACTTATATGCCTTTCAAACCAACTTTTTACATTATCTCAATGGTCCATACGACGGGGACTTATTTCCCATGATCTTTCAGATCATCTATTCATTTTTCCAAGGTGAATTTTTTTGGCATAACTTCGCTACCCATCCTGCACTTCAAGATCTACATTTCATATTCATATAACCTCCTGCCCACTACCGCCAGTCAATAATCAGATCCTAATTTCAACAATCATTTCAGGTTTCGCGTGTCGGGTATTTTGTAAGGTTAGGTTTGTCATCATAGGCAACCTTAAACCTAAAAGACATGTCCAACTCACAATGGGTGTATGTCGGGTGTCTTCATCCCAACTCTTGCTTACAGATGCTCTTATATTTAGATCCTTACAAGATTCGATCTTGATTCTAATATGATAATTATCAATGATAATCTCTCCAAGGGAAAATGATTATACGGATCATTACCAAAGGTCAATCATTCAAACAAAAAACAAGACTTCTAGTGTTTTGTATCATTACTTTACCTCGTCCCTTCGATTGGGGTGGTAAACTTTACTCTCATCAAGGTTCGTTCACAATAACTTCTGAGCAAATCTCTAGAAATTCGATGTGAAGCGAGGATCTTGATAGAGATGGTCGATACAGGCACACTATGTTTATACAACTCCTTTAAATACTAAGAGTCAATTTCTTCATCAAGAATCTATCATTAACAGAAATGATATTAGCAGATTTGGTCAGTCAGTCGATGATGACCCAAATCGAATCAAATTCAGATGATGACCTTTGCAATAGTTAGACGTTTACTAATGTATGAGACGATGTCTGCCTTCATAATTTGCCATCAGTACAACTTCTTTAGATAAAGATACATTAAATCAGAAATAGCATGAATAGAATACTTAATCTTTTGAGATTCTAATATGACTAAATCTCGAAATCCTTCACATTCAGGCAACCACAAGCGATCTTTTATACATTTAACGCCGTCGGCTTCTCAATTCTAATGGTTCACATTAGCCCGAACCCCTTTTATTATCTATATTATCCTTTTTACAAGCATCAACTATTTTTAAATTGTTCAGGCAAATTATTTTGCACAGTCATTACTAAGGAACACGTCCTAATTGATTCTCTATCCATTCTACATAATGTATCATTATCTACATTCACCTTCCCTGATGAAATAATTATCATAACCAAAATCACTCAGAAATTCTTTCTTCACATTTTCAAAGTCTTAGTTTCGTCTCAACTATCATTTTATCAGTTTTACTCAATCCGACGTCTAAAGCGTCGATAATTATTACAAGTAATTAAATAATAATTATTTAATTTTTATGAAACGTCAACGTAAAAAAAAATTAATTTCTTAGTTCTTCCAATTTTTTGAAAAAAATGTTCAAAATAAATTTGAATTTAGTTAACACGATTTTTGTTGATTTATCGGAAATAATTAATAAGATCCGTCAATGTTCGAAAAATTCTTTGTTTATACTTTGGTCAAAAGTTTCTTAGTTGAAAAGCAAAAATTGTTGTTTCAAATTCCAAGTCATGGTTTAAATGGTTTCCTCAATCCCTCTTAGGTTGTCTTGAGATATACACAAACATTTACCCCTAAAGGAGTTTAGTTAAATGATTTGGGTATGAAGGAATGATTTCTTAAAAATCCTTTGATAAAATATCTGTCAAAACATTTTTGCACTTTCTTTTTGGTATAACCCAAAGCCTTAAATGGCTCTAATCTTTGAAAAGTCAATATAGATTTTACTATCATTAATCACGCGGTCAAATAATGTAAAGAATCAAACCTTAAATCACATGTTAAATACTCAAGGTACAGATTTTCATTGTTCGGCCAATTCAGGGCAGTCTATAAACGATTATTAACTCCTTCCTATTCTTATAAACAAACAGATGGTCCTTAATGATCACAAGCATGAATTTATAAAATTACAGCCTACACACGTGATTCACCAAATTTATGGATGCTACATGTGCATTGGTCAATCCAAACAACATAACATGAAACTCATAATGTTCATTACGAGTCCCGGATGTAGTGATTGGAATAGATAATCTTTTTCGTAGATGCGAAGTTGATAATAACCATGTCGTGGATCAAATCTTTAGAACATACGCTAGAACCATGTAAATGATCGAACAAATCTTCCATCTTGGGTATTAGATATAGATTTTGATCGTCAATTTACCTAGTTCACGATAATCAACAAATATTAGGAAATGATAACACCATAGCTCTTCATGATGACGAGCTCGGTAGAATAAAAGCTTTTTCTGACAACTCTCTAAGTTGTACGGTAACTCTTTTGATTCAGATGATGCTTACGTTTGGTGCACATGCTACAGGTGCAGCATTGGGAATATAATCAATACCAAGTTCAACTTGCCTTAATGGCGAAAGTCTAGGTAATTCACCAACAAATACCTCCTAAAGTTTCAGATAACATAAACATCTTTTAATAAATTTATTTTAAGTTCTATCTAGATTACAAGATCTGTGAATAGTTCATAACCATTCATGGTATAATTTCAAGTCTAAATGCAGGATATGGTCATCCATCAAGAATTATTTAGATCACTTTTGATAATCAACATCTTATCTTTTAGGGGAATTCTACTCGAGTTCCCATCAATTAAGACAATGTCGTCATGTCATAATCAATCAATCCATTCTACTAGCACTATCAACTTTCTAGTTTCATTGCCATTGATAAGATGTGATCTTCTCAAAAGACTAATAATAACTCATAATCCTTTACAAGTTCAAGGATATATGGAGACACAACTACCATTAAAAAAATAAGGTCAACACATAATTTACGCGAGAGAATTTCAAATCATATACAGACGAAAACATTAACGAATATGAATATATCCCATGTTTTCATAATTTGAGTACGCATTCAAAAGCTCCTCGGATCGTTACCCAGGTCATTCAAATGAAATCTAATCAAAAGAAATGATAGGAACGTCGATACATCCAGTCGGGTATCAACACTCGATAATCAGATACTTTTTCAAAGAATCTCACCACGGGAGATTTGGACAAGGAGGGGATATCAATTGTCAAATAAGACAATTTCCACATATGAGTAAATTCGACTCAGAAGAATAAATAGTATGGGCACATATGTTGGTGTCTCTAACAATATGTCCCTGTTTTGCACTTTCTGCAGATCTCATAAAATTTAATCTTTCAAAATCTTCAATGAAAATTTAGTGTTTATTAATAATTTCATGGTGACTACTAATCAGCCTTGCATGGTCCCTTCCAAATTGTATGTAGGCGCGCAACTATATACAATTTTAACATTAATGATGCAATACTCAGTTTGTCAAAACTTTGTCATCATCTTTAAAATATATATATAATTTCATGCTTAATTCTAAAATATGAATCAAAATGAATTTTATAGAGATATTATTTGTTATGGAAACAATTAAGTTTTCCAAGGTGTTTCATAAACAACTTCATTTCGATAACGATTACTTATAAATATCATTTTGAATAATCCTTATAGTGATGAAAATTAAATTTCTCAAAGGATACTGTTTTAACTTATAAAAACAATGAGTGATCTGCAGAAGAGTGATGAAAAGTTGTTCACCAAAAACTAACTACAATCTATCAGGAAATGAGCTTAGCCAAATAATCATGAGGTTCATGACCTCGATGGCACTCGGGAATACAGAGAGAAGAATCTACAACGCAACTCAAACCGAGATGAGCACTTGTTCAATGGTTGCATCACTAATGCGAATATTAGGATGAAGCAATAGAAGATAGATAACATCGATACATGTAGAATTTAGCAATCAAAGGTAGTCTTTTCATTAATCACAAACAAGTCTAAATTGTACCGTAAGACATTACGTGTCACTATGTCATACAATTCCAAGAACTCATCCTCCAACTGATGTCTCAGTTAAGTTAGGGATTCTTAAAAGATACCACAATGAATACTAATCTACAAGAGTCATTAGGTGTTCCACCTGTCCCGGAAGATCCATCGGTCCCAATTCAAAAGAAGATTTCTTCAATTTATTTCTTGAACACTAGGCATCCTCATCATTGGACAATGGCCTAGGAGCAACCCTTAACACGAATCAACAAACATTTAAAACCTTATAATTCAATCACAGAACTTAACGACTTCCTCTTAACAATCTCATATTCCATATGAGTTAAATTTTTACTTCATTCAAGTTTCAATCAACTTATACTCAATGCAACATCCTACCTCATTCTCCAATACTTTCAACCTTATTCATAAACCTTAAAAGGGCAATAAAAGCTCGATATGCACAATACTTAATTTCCAATCCTATAGCTCTTATAACAATAGTTATCAAATGAGTCACTAGTATGAAATGACTCACACATTCAATTAGACTTCTCGGAAAGGTACTAGTGGCATGAGGCTTTTGGGTAAAGGCTTCAATTACAGCCTCAAGTGCAACATTCACCCTTTCGATTTCAAATTTAAGAATTGGGTGACAACGAATCAGATGACACCTTTCCGGGTGGTAACGTTTTGTCAACTCCACTCTATAAGGAAAGATCGTCATGACATCGATATCGGATTTAATCTCGTCAATTCTTCTTTAATATCGCAATCAACTAATATTAACATTCCTACGAATATCAACCATTTTGTTGGGATCATAAATATCCACAACTTGGTTTAGATCTGGAATATCTAGAATTGTTACGGGAATAGCTTCGATTGATTTACTAGGGAAGTTAGGGTTTCTTGTGACAATCTACGTCGTATAAATATTAAAATAATCATCAAACAATCATGTAATCAAATTACATCATATATATATAATCCAAGTTATATATATATATATATATATATATATATATATATTAAAATAACACTTCTCAGTCTGGCCTTGTCGGTAACTCGGAAATTCTTCGGCACCGTTATAGTCAAAAGATTTTTAGACATTTTGAGAAAAATGGTTATAGTTAAAAGATTTTGAAATGTTTTATTCAAAACCTTAGTTTTAAAAATCTTTCGTTCTCTATAACGAGAGCTCTGGTACCAAACTGTAACACCCCCAAATATACACAATTCAATACAGGGGAAGACTCGTTGGTGTTACGGGATAGCACATTAGTCACATCATAGACAACGCTTAAAAATCGCGTCATTTAATAATAAAGCATTTCCATTCATAAATATCAAATTTACATACGTCCCAAGTCATATTATTTCATACAATTTTTACAAAGCATTTTGAATGAAATTGTTATTTAAGTGTGGGCCATGAATTCTTGTCGTCTTCCCGAGAATTACCTTCAAGTACTTGAGATAAAACATGTTAAAAGAAAAGGTCAGCGAAAACGCCGAGTGAATTCATAGAGTTTAATGAAATCCGTTAATATATCATCGGTATATAATTATTACCAAAAACCATTTTGTACAAATCTTTGAAATAGGCCATAAATTAGCCAAAGTCATTTTATACAAATCCTTATCAAAAATCATAATAAAGGCTTTTGCCTTCAAAATCATTATACGAACCATTGTCGTAAAAAAATCATACAATACATTTTAAAACGTTGTATAGAGTTAAATAAAAACCGTTATATGAATATGGTTATGTAAAACCAAAACACGAACCTAATATAAATAATAAGATCCCGTATTGCTAGTCAGGCAATATATTGTAATTCAATGCGTATAGCAGTATTTTTGTTATTTGGATTATTATAAGCAGCATGACATTGTTACCTTACTACAACAAACAACGGGTAGCTAACCCGAAACTCAATTTGCCCATCTAATATAGCGTGTCGTCACAAAAATCACGCTACGGAAATCTTCTCATACATAAATTCGCTTACCAATCAATGTGGCACGACGGGGATCAACCGTCAAGGCGCGAACTAGGGTGATCGTCCCCAAATAGTACTATTATATGCATAAGCGTCTACCAAATCCTGGTAGTTCAAAATTCATGCTAATGAGACTTTTAGTGACATAACCTAACTTTAATAATCCATTTCATTTTATACATCGGGTCATATAATCATTCATTGGGTCATACGATCATTCGGGTCCAAATCAATAAACAAACAATCGGGACAAATGGTGTCCTATTTTATCAAAACTAACATGTTATCTCCCTCGCGGGTTTATAAACCATTTCATAAAAACATTTAAAAGAGTGCGAGGCTATGAACTCACATTGATGTGGGAAGGCGGTTATCGGCGATTTGGATGTACGGTACGTGCTTCAATCACGGAAACCTAGACAAATAATACTTGTCTTAGACTCTTGTCCAATGAATATATAAAAACAATGTCTATGTATATACATGATGATTTTATAAATATGATGATGATCAAGTGGGATTATACATTCTCATTCACTCATTTTAGTGTTATGTATTGGTAACTTTTATACTAGTTTAAAAGTTTTACTTATTTACATGTTTTAGGCCCAATAAGCCTATTATAAGCCCAATAACTTATATTTGTCCATTTTACACTTTTATTATCATTATTATACTTTTACATGTTGGTCCCAAGTGGGTTAAGCCCAATAAGTAAGTTATAAGTGTTTTACCAACTAGTCGGGTTTATAGTCCAATAAGGCTACTTTGGCCCGTTAATGTCTACATTATATGTTATAATGCTCGGGTTTTATCGGTTTTTATTTTTTATATAAGTTTATTCATCAGTATGTGAGTTTATAAAAGTTTACATTAGACGGGTCCGACCGTCTAAGTTTTATTTGACAAAAACGATAAATCTTTCGGTTTTAGCCGAAACGACGTAAAACTTAGGTATATAGTTTTATAACTTGGAAAAACATTTATACTTGTAGTTTATATAAAATGTCCCATTTTAATATCAATATATAACTCTTTATTTATAATTATTATCAACTAGTGGGTTTTATATATGTATATTTTATATAAATTTTTTAGTGCTTATATTATATACTATTTATTTACAAAATCAGTCCTAAATTTTAAGTCCACTAAAATGTCCATATCTAGAGTTCTATAATGAGATAGGACCTCAAATTTTTATGACATAAACTACATGATATGTTCTTCATTTAACTCCAGTATAGCTACTGATGAATCAGCCTCTAAGTATTTTAATAAATTCGTCCAAAACAGTGTATGCAGATTTGCACTCAATTCTTGTTTTGATCATATCTCACTCATTATAATGATTCCATTGTATGGCCAACTCTCGCATGTGTATAAGCCATGTACCTTACTGTATATTAAGTAATCTATGCCATTTTAACTGTTTATCATAAGTTTCTTCCCTGTTTTATACAGCCTACATATTTAACCATGATTTTAACATCCTTTCAAGTAGATTTTAATCTTTTTAATCAAATCTTTCAACACCAAATCCCCACATAATATCTTTGATCATCATTCATCATCATATACATATACATAAATAAAGAAAATACAAGATTACATAATTAAATTAACAAGAGGATAGGAAGAACAATCTCTATACCACCAATAGTGATGAAAAGATGAGGTTTTTGATGAACAAGACATGGTTCTTGTTATCACATCTTTAACTTGGCAAATGAACTCCTTGAGATCTTCATGTGCATGAGTATCTTGTTGAAAATCAGCCCCTAAGCTCCATGGAAACTCCTTTTCACATGTTATAACCACCTCAAATCATCATCTTTTTAAATGGTTATCAACATATGTTGATTGTAGCCCTTGTTTATGGTTAAAATTTAGTGAAGATGGTGATTTTTGGTGGAGGTTGGACGAAAT
Organism: Glebionis coronaria; assembly: GCA_025667525.1. Taxonomy (NCBI): domain Eukaryota; kingdom Viridiplantae; phylum Streptophyta; class Magnoliopsida; order Asterales; family Asteraceae; genus Glebionis; species Glebionis coronaria. The sequence goes on from JANFOE010002363.1 coordinate 23,810, forward strand.
AGAGAGAGCAAGGAAGAGAGTTTAACTTAAATTTGCATGTATGTGAAGAAGTGATGAGGAAGGAAATGGTTCTAGTTATAGGTTGGATGGTTTTGTAAGAGTTGGTTAGGACAAGTGTCCTAATCTTCTTGTATAAGCTTGACACAAGGGTGTGTCTATGGCTTGTTTTTCCACCCATAGTGGAGTTGGGACAAGTGTCCCACTTGTCTCATCTCCACTAATTTACGGGTACTCCTCGATTCTAGTTTCCTCGATTTGCGTGCCCTCGGGTCATTTTACGAAAAACGTTTTTATAAATTATGAATCAACGGCACAAAACGAATCTAATAAAAATTGTCTCATCAAAAACGGAGTTCAAAAACGTAAAAACGTAAACCTAGGGTTTCCGGTTTAGTCGTAAAGGACGTTAAATTATGCACGTAAGTCCTAATCTCTTCTCGTAAATTTATGAGTTTATGAACCAACACAAATATAAAATTCTAAAATAATATTCACGGATAAATTTATTTCCTGAAATGTCGAACTGTCACCCAAACGGTGTATGTAAACGTAAGCACGTAACGTAGAATTCTCCGGTTTAAACGTAGTCGATGCTACTTCAAGACGTAAACCCAAATTTCTTCCCAAAAATGAGTGAGTTCATAATATAACATTAAAATGATATTTTTAAATAATACTTGAGAATAAAATATCAACCATAAATTGACGGATTGTCACACTCTGCCCTTTGCAGCCGCTTCAGCACCCACTTCATGATTTCACATTACTCATAAATCTTCTTTGACCTGATTCTTTTTTGTTTTTCTTTCTTGTAAAACAATGGCTAACCTGCAAGTGACGAAAGCCACTGATTACAAACAAAAATCTTAATTCAGAAGTTATATCGTTTTGTGATATATGAATGGCTTAAAAAAATCTTATATCAATACACGTGGTTGATATTCGCGTTGATGCAAGCCACTCAATTCTCTGAATGTGTGAATCAAGTAGTTTTTTTATATAAACGGTCAAAAACCTTTACGTTTATGAATTATCTTTTAATTTAACCATTCTTCCTACTACAAACACGACTGTTGTAACATAAACATAAATCAAAGAACTAATAAGGCACCATAAGCTGAGGAAAAACTCTACTTTCTTTTTGGGTTTTCATTGGCTTCATAGGATTTGGTGTTGATAGGTATTGCATAATTATCAGTAATCAAATGAAAAGATTATGAGTTTCCAATAGTATGAAGATGTGGACTTGTTGCTTCAACATTAATGAGTAGATCGAGACTAAAATCAACTATTAAATTAATACAGTTTTTGTTTACAGAAACTAGACATATGATAATAACCAGCAAAATTGGATAGCTTCTTCTCAGCAAACAAAAATGTATTTCTTAATCGGGCAATTAAAGAAGTTTGTTACAAAATATAACTATGCTCGGGAAATAATATATAAAGCTAATAGCCTAGATTAACAAGATAGTTACACCAACTGAAGGATCATTCTTTTCTAAGGATTTGGAATTGTTGGATTAACCTATTGAGATGGATGGAGAATGGAGAAACTTAGAGAGAGAAAGAAGAGAGAGAAAGGAGAGGAAGATGAGAAAGATAAAATGTGATTATGTGAAATGTTAAGTGTTCAACAACCCCTCCTAACATGCTAGGAGGGGGGTTTATATAGCCCACCCTACATGTGGGCTATATGGGCTATACCTTAATACATTAGATCACGAGCCCAATACTTGTATCTATATTTGGAGTGACCGATCCTTTCTAAATACGTAAAAACGTATTTCCAACAATCTCCCCCAAAGGGAGGTCACTCCAAGTTACAATGTCCTAAATAGTCTATAGCTCGTGATCTATGCTAATAATGTTGTGACCGAGACTTTCCTTGGAAAAACGTATTTCCAACAATCTCCCCCAAAGGGAGGTCACACCATTTTACAAAATCTTAAACCTAGCATACTATGCTTGAGTCTTCGATCTTGTTCTTGTGAATATGCTTGATGTGATCTTTGACTTTAGCCTTGAGCATGTTTCATTGCCTTGACCTTGTGCATTCATCACTTGTGATATTCGCCTCTTCGTGACTTCATGTTCCACATACTTATACCTTTATAATTCTTGAAAGCTTCAGAGTTTGATACAGCGGAAGACTTGACCTTCAGACTTTCTTGAATTCGTTGAAGTATTGAGTGTATGCAGTATAAGCATGTGGTGACGACTTCTTCTAGATTGTACACCGCAATGCCACCTTCTTGTTACGCTGCATAAGACAGTTAGCAACAAACCATATACACGGATGAAATGGCCTTGAACATTTCATTCTAATTCGGTAGCATTTTACCTTCGGTCGGTGAAGACTGTTGGACGATATTAAATATCGTACTTGTGGCAGGTAGTTTCAATAAAGAACCTCCTTGACAAGATTTCGCGGGTAAACCCGTTCTCTTTACTCGACCGTCCAAAGCTGACTGCGAACGTAAAGAGTGAATCATTTGGATAATAATATCCGCATGATTTGAAGCCGTCAATTCATGTTCCTGGAACAAGTGAAGTTCAATTAAGAACCGCACCATCGTTGCTTTCCAGTTGTCACGAGCTTGATTCGTATAGAATCTTGCAAGTTACCTACCAAGTGCTGTTTGAGGTTAACACTAGAAGGATTTCCACTCATCACTGTGAACACTAAGGTATCACTCTGAGTGTTCTGGCAAGATCACTAAGATATTGCGTAGAGGCCTAGAACGTGTTTAAATTCATTTTAGAATTAAACCACTGTTGCTTTCTAGTTATCACAAGTTTGATTCATAAAGAATCTCACAAGTCACCTACCATGAGATTTTTGATATTCGCTCAAGAAGGATTTCCATCTTCATTGTAAATACTTTCGTATTACTCGGATGTTCAGGCAAGATCATGAAGATTTTGCGTAGGACTCTTAAGATCTTTCTTACTTTTTCACAGTGTGTGAAGAAGCAAGGAAATATGAAAGTGTGTCCTAATGAGATATTTGATGATCTCAAATGACTCTAGACTCGATCGTGCATTTTGGATTTTAGTGATCGGAGGCTGGAGAGGAGTGCCACCATTTCAATACCAATTTATTCGGAGTGAATAAATCAATAGATAATGCGTTGTCTCCGTGTGATTAAAACAAATATCTTTTGAGAGATATCTGAGTTAGCTGGGATGGGTTGTACATTGCATCACTGGGTCCATGATGTCTATCTTCAATATCAAGAATCATTAAAAATGATCTCAATAGCATATGTATTGACCCGGTTTCTGCCTAAGTTGTAAGGAGGGCTTCTTTCTTTACACCCTTTATCTTTACAATTCTTTTTCATTCTTCAACCCCTTCAATGCTTACCAATACGTCATCACTAGCACCTTGTTGTGATTGTTCCAGTGCTAACTTAAGTACTTGGTCGGCATTCAGCTACGTTCACAATCTTTCTCCATCTTTCCTAAGGACTACTATTTCTAGCTATGGAATGTCCTTGGGAAGATTTCTCCGGTTCTAGAGGAATCATTGGACTTTAACCTATCCTACCATCCTTATGTCACCACAATCTTCACCATCGTGAATAGAGATGTTTTGGGTAAGTGTATGTCACCATGAAATCCATTTTGAAGTGCAAATCCATTTTGCTCCCCCTTAACATATGCCACGATATCCGAAAACATTTCGCACATGTAGGGATGAGCTAGCACGTTAAGTCAAACCATTTGTGATTAATCATTTCCCATATTAAATCACATTTTCTCCCCCATATTAAAAATATTAATCCAATCGATGTTTTTAATATCAATTGATTTAATAGCATTTTAAGAAAATTTGGGAAGAAAAATGCAAAGCCATATATCTTCATGAATTACACAAGCTCCCCCTCAAATTAATGAGGGACTACTTGAGACGTAAATTAAATACCTTTTAAACACAAGTGTAAGGTATTTATCACGTGCAAAGATCATATATGATAATGAATTCACAAGATTAGCAATTTACGAGGTTGGACCTGAATGATGGAGAACATCATATGAAAGAAGCACATGGTTCTTGTTCACGAATGTTGGTCGCCTCATCACGTCTGAAGTTATCTCTTGACTCCATGTGTACGATTGATATCGTTGTCTTGACACCAACATGTGAACTTGGCACTTTCGGCGTCAAAGATTCTGAATGCTGGACAATTGCTCCCCCTCAATTGTTGACCCGTGTTCTATTGAAAGAGTTGTAGTCACCGTTTGAGTAGTCGCATCGTCGAGTATGTAGATATCAATTGTAAATTGCTACGGTTGGTGGAGATGATAACTTCATAAAAACACGACTTCTCTTATTTTAACAAATAAATGCACTGAATCGTACATGAATTTGTTTTAGATTGTGTTATTACGTAAACATAATCCCTTACATGGTTATAAAGTAAACCATGCCCGAGAAAATTAATTCCCGTTGTTGAGTCAAAGCTTTTCGGTGAAATGCTTGACTTGAATAAGAATCGGGTTACTATCTGAAATAATAGCAAACCATTTTGAGCATGTTTTAAAACATTTGAACTTCTGCTCGAACTTTATTTACAACCCCGTGTCATTATTGAATGACATTTCTAGTATCGTAAATATTATCGATTCCAGAAGACATGCTCTTTTTATCAAAACATTTTTTTGAACACACAATTTTGAAAGATTTAGAAAACCTTTTTGAGAAATTCTCGAAAAATTGTGTTCAATGTTTTGAAAACCAATTACTTGAGCTTAAGATGTTGAATATCTTACGAAACGAGCTCAAGTCCGAGAAGTCGTAAACTTCTCGTTGTTAAGGATAAGTTTATCATCGGCGATAAACTTTCCTTTTAACTGAAGAACGAGTCCTAAGCTGACATTTACTTAGAAATCGTTTTCATGAGCTTGAAAAATTTGACTGTTTTAACAGAAAGTTCATGACCGAGAAAGGTTAATTTCTCGTTATGAGGAAAAGTTCTCTTATTTAAAAGATACACTTTCCTTTCTGAGCTTAAAACTTCGAATTTTTTAATACAAGCTCATGACCGAGAAAGGTGAATTTCTCGTTAAGAGGATAAGTTATCATAAAAGATAATCTTTCCTTTATTTTAAGTTCGAGTTACAGTCTGACATTTAACTGTAAGTCATTGTGCATGAGCTTAAAAACTTCGAATGTTTTTTGATATAAGCTCATGCCCGAGAAAAATTAATTTCTCGTTGTAAGGATAAGTTTATCATCGGCGATAAACTTTCCTTTCTTTGATGCACGGGTTATCGTCTGATATTTAACGATAAGCCATATACACGAGCTTAAAACCGTCGAATAGTTTTAATGAAAGCTCGTGTCCGAGAAGAGTTAATTTCTCGTTAAGAGGGTAAGTTATCGTTGCATAGATAAACTTCCCTGTCTCTGAAGTCCGGGTCATCGTCTGTCATTTAACGAGGAACCTTTGTGCATGAGCTTAAAAACTTGGAATGTTTTTGATATAAGCTCATGCCCGAGAAAAATTAATTTCTCGTTGTTAGGATAAGTTTACCATCGGCGATAAACTTTCCTTTCTTTGAAGATCGAGTTATATTCTGTGATATGACTATAAGTCCTTAGTATTAAGCTTAACCATGAATCCCCTGAGACACTTGTTTCTCTGATATTTGCTTCTTCAGCAACCAAACTCTGAGAGTATCCTTTGTTGAACGGTATACAATGATTGAACCGCTTCGTTCTTTTGGAACATCAACTTTGGTACCTGCATTCTCATTGGTAGTTTGTATACTTTGACCTGGGTTAGCGATATCTATCTTAAAAGCATGTGGGGGTTCACAGTTTTATTTTCTTGTGTCAGAGGTGGCCTGAGGGGATGATTCACTTGTCTTAGTTGGCAAACGTTTCCTTTTATAGAAAACCTTAAGTTCAGGCTTAAGTGATGTATCATCCTTTGCAATTTCCTCCCTAGTAGTCTTCGTAGAATCAGAGACTATCCTAGTTAAAGGGCACTCGTTTCCTACAAGAGTGAAAGTTATACCAGTGGGGCGCCACATTTTGCCAACGAGTTTGATTTTAGCTACCCACTGGGATTTAAGTCTAGCACGGGAGTTCACCTCATTAAGTAGTTTCTTGATACAAGAATCATGATTTGCCGTAAAGACACATTTCTACATGTTTTACAAGTAGCATATTTAATGTCCGAGTAAGATCTAGAATTCCTAGATGATTGATTGATGCTCCTAGGATGTGACATGCTACGGTTAGCAGTGTTGGGTAAACTAGAAGGCATCTGACTAGGTTTGAAATTCCTATCTCTTACTTGTGTCTTTTGCTTAGCTTCCCATAGACCAAATGTATGGCGAACGTCATTTGAACTAGTTCGAGACGTATTCTTTGGACTATGTCTAGGGAAATTAGAGTCAATCATGTGATTAGGTCTTGCAAAAGCTGTTTTAGTCACATTGGGCCTAGATGGTGGAGTGACTGGTCTAGAAAGTGAACCAAATCAACTTGGGAGGCAAACCGAGGTCTCGAGGATTGTGGTCGCTCGGATCTAAATACAGTAGGTTGTCTGACAGTCGGTTGTCTAACGAACTGATTTGTAGGCGGTTTCCCCAAGATTGATGGTTTTTCAAGCTTAGTGTCCACACTAGGTCCTCTAGTTTTCCTTAACTCGTTTTTCAACGCAGCTATAGCAAAAACCTTTTCCTGTACTTGGGCCTTTAAAGTCTCATTCTCTTTGAGCAAGTTATCTTGGGATGCCAACTTAGATTCAAGCAGTTGAATTTGTTTCAAAAGATTATCCTTTTCAGCTTTAGAATCTAAAACTTTTTTATCCAATTTTATTTCAAGAACAACATTTGATTTTTCAAGTTTTTCAAAATATGTTTCAAATTTGTTCGTTTTCTTTGAAAATTCAATTTTGGCATCCTCAAGATCTTTTGATTGTTGAGCTATAATCATTTCAATCTCTCTAATCTTGGAATCAGAAGCAGTCAATGAAGCAGTTATAATACAATTATCATGATGTACTATAGCATTCTGAACAATCTCTCCCCCATGATGACTTACATCGGATGAATCATAAGTGGTATTGCTATCACTCGTCCATCCTATGTTTGTCATAATTAGGTTCAGAATTCTCAATATGCGGCATATCATCAGCATATACATCATAAACAACATTACATTGTACCATGTTTGTAGGCGCTTCGTCATAAATGGGTAAGGTGTCAGCAGAAGAGATCTCGTGAACATTCCCTGACGTGCCACTGGTATCATGTTGTCCTCCTGATTCCGTGCTCTTGGCATCGATAGGCTCCAAGTTTTCAACCGTATGACCAGTTTCCTCTTGCATCGAAGAGTCTTGCATTCCATTATCATACCCTTGCTGAAGTCGAGATCTTTCATAAATCGAAGACGAGACCGATGACATGAGTTTCAAAATTGTATCACGGAAAACTCGAAGCTCGGTATGTGTATCTCGAAGAAATGATTGACAAATCACTGAACTTTCAGGTTTGATGATATTGAATTCGAGGAAAGGCGTGAGTTGTGTCACAAGAGTCTTATATGCAAGTGCCGATGCAGAGTGATTGAAGTTGTCATTTTTGAGTTGCTCGGCGAGTTGGCTTAAAGTGGTGAATATTGAGTCGATGAATATATGACAATCTTGACCAAAGATTGTCATAAATTCGCTCCCTCCTTGAATACCTGAAAGAGTAACTAGATGACATTGAAGCATTTGAAATGAAGTGATGCCACTTTTTCTAACTTTGGTTTGCATTGAATGCGATTCTCCCTCAAGAGATATTGAAGTCAACGAATCTATTGAAGTTCAATGAAAAATAAAGGAAGAATTACTTATCGATGAAAAATCCGTCTTCACTTACAAATACCTGATCTAAAACTCGTCGGCAAAATAAGCTTTGTCACTTAATCCCGTCGCTTTGACACATTGTCTTTGTCCCGACTATAATTTAATATCACAAAATTTAAAAAATAAAAATAAAAAGGTAGAAAAATAAAATAAAATTTTGTATAACTAATAAAAAATTTGGAAAAATTCCAATTTAACACAATCCAAAAAATATTGGGCTTAAAATAAATCTTTTATCACAAATTTATAAAATAAAAAAAAATTGAGATAAAACGTGGCTAATAACGCACACACGATATCCTCAGATTAAAGAAAAAAAACCCACGTAGCTTTGGTCAACAAGGATATTTGACCGTGTCATTGTTTTATCCGCCCACTTTTAATATAAAATTAAAACACACTTTGGTTCCTCCGTCCTTGTAAAACACGTGTATCCCACTTGGGATTTAATAACTCAATTTGACCCTAAATAAACTGACAAATCTCTCAAAGCACATCCACTCTCACTCCACTACATTGTAACCTCCGTCCTATCTTTTTATTTTACTCTCAACTTCAAACGCAGCCCCCCAAATCTTTAATCTGAACATGCACCCAATCTACAATCTAAATCAAATCAATCTCACCTCAATCTTAAGTGATCTACGTTACTGTAATCAAATAAGCTAAATAACAAGGAGGCCAACCAATCTATAGCCGAAACCCACCCAACGTATCATTAACCCACGAAGGAGAATCATGAAAGGCTACAAGATCTGTAAGGATCTCGGGTAGGTGTTGTTTTCTTTTTAAGTTTTTGGATCGATGAAAGTTTAAATGAGGCTGAGATCTTTTAAAAAAATTGAGTCTGATTGTTGTTTGATTTGAGGATGTTTAAAAAAAATCTGTCTTTTTTTTAAAAAAAAAACAGTCTGTTTCTGATAAGATGATGTGTTTTGAGAGTGTGTTTGGTGGGTGTGTTCGAATCTAAATTTGGTTTGGGTTCGAGGGTGTGTTTGTTTGAGTGTGTTGTGGGTCTGATGAGACGAGGGTTTGAGTGATTTTGTGAAACGATGGTGTTGATTTTGTGTCAAACTTTGTTAAAGGTTTTCGGGTCGAGTGTGTGATTGTTGGGTCAGTCTTGAGTTGTTTTGTTTATGTTTTGGTCTGATTTGGGTCAAGAGTGTGAGTCGAGAGTGATGGTGATGGTGAGTCGAGGGTGATTGTGCGAAGGTGGGGGTGAGAGTGAGGTAGTTGTTGTAACAGTGGAGAGGTGAGGGTGTTGTTTGTTTGGTTTGTCTTTGAGATGATGCGAGAGTCGAGTTAGGTTTCGAGTCGAAATGGTCAAGTGTTCGAGGGTTGTTCGATGTCGAGTCTAGGTGTTACGTCTGTCGAGTCTAGTCTTGTTATATTTCCATCGCAATATTTTTCAAATATTCATCGCAATATTCAAAAACTACAACCCATCGCAATACTTAATTTTTCCATCGCAATACTTATACTCACTCCATCGCAATATCTAACATTTTCATCGCAATATAGTGGAAAAAAATTTTGGCAGAGTTTCGTCTCAATGGTCCTTAAATCCGTCGCAATCACGATCGCAAAAGACTATCGCAATCACGTCGGAATAAGGGAATCTGAAAAAAAAAATGATCGCAAAGTAGAACCACTTGGTTATTGCGATCGAAATGTCAAAGTATCAGAATAAGGCAGCTTTCTATCGGAATAGGACGAAAAATGAATGCATCGGAATAATCTATAAACCTTTTTCCGATAAACATGACAGAACAAGAAAACCAACAACAACTTTAGCAGGGATAGACAGAAAGTGACAAATGTTGATTAAAAAAAATTGATACTTTTGAATATAAAAACTTAAAACATTTTCCGATTAATAAACTTGGATCAGGACAAGACCAAAAATGACCAAAAATTAAAAAAATTGATACTTTTTAGAAAATAAAAACTGATATTTTTTAAGACTGGAATATGAAGACGGATACTTTTTAGAGAGAAAAAAAATGATATTTTTCAATAATAGAATCTAAATATGTAAAAAATGTGATCCGTGACAAAAAAATAAACTTTAGAAGAAAGAAAGAAAAAAAAATGAAAAAAATAAAATCAAACTTTATCAAAACAATAGATTAAAACGTGCCAATCCGAAAAAGCAACCAAGCTCTAATACCAATTGAAGGATCATTCTTTTCTAAGGATTTGGCATTGTTGGATTAACCTATTGAGATGGATGGAGAATGGAGAAACTTAGAGAGAGAAAGAAGAGAGAGAAAGGAGAGGAAGATGAGAAAGATGAAACGTGATTATGTGAAATGTTAAGTGTTCAACAACCCCTCCTAACATGCTAGGAGGGGGGTTTATATAGCCCACCCTACATGTGGGCTATATGGGTTATACCTTAATACATTAGATCACGAGCCCAATACTTGTATCTATATTTGGAGTGACCGATCCTTTCTAAATACGTAAAAACGTATTTCCAACACCAACACATGTAAGTATTTTTACCAATGTAGGTAGAAGATCTGAAGCATTCAGTGGAAATCCAACCATCCAAGGTTTTAAGTGATCCATTTGCCTGAAGTTCCTCCACTCCAATCGTTATCAGTTTGTTCAATCTAGCCTAATGACAGAGAAAGAGTTAAATTCATAAAAAAGAAGCAAAAGAGTTAAATCAGACGTCTTCCATGTTTGATTTCCTTAATACTTTCACCTAGTAAGTATAAGGACCATGGGAATTCGATTCATCATATTGACATTAGAAAGCTTACATTAAACAATGTAGGTATTACTCTTAATTTTTTAAAACCACATACCTAACACCTCATCACAGATTTAAAATTAAAAAGCCAAACTAAGCCCATATAAGGAAAAATGCCAAAAACCATATCAGATGGATGATTAATATTTTGTTATGCCATTCATCATTCTAGGCCATGTCCAGTGATTCTTGTAACGACTGCTCTTGCCCTGTCCGCCAAAAAAAGTGAATTGAAGTGTTCAGCAATTATTTACCTTTCCTTTGATGCGTTCCTATTTTCTGTTAGACAAAGCATTGTAGTTGCATTTATACATTCAGAAGCCAGGTAGTTTGATGGGTAAACAAATCAGGCCTTTGTGGGATAATCTTAAAAAATGTACCCGTATCTGAACCTTAAAAAATTTACCCGTATCCGAACACTAACATAACGTGCTCCTGAATTTCAAAATATCACGGGCTTAATAGGATTAAGCACCTTCGAGTGATGAATAAAAACAAAAGAAATATGTATATAAGAAATAAAATAAGTTAGGTGTAATGCATATGATGAGCATATCAACCATCCTTTATCTGATCGGGCAAGAGCTTAGTCATATCCCTAACCACATGGTTCTCTTTTGGTCTCCTCATATTCTCAGATTGGATATGTAGAAGAACAGTGGTTAGTGGGAAAAAGACACCCTTAAAATCTCAATCTAATTTTAGTTCAATTCACACTGTGCTTCACTATCAAATCCGAATTAAATTGCTGATCATAACTCACTTTCACGTTTGAATGAATTGAAAACAAATTTCTACCCATTTAATAAGAAAATTTCTGCAATTTCAAGTATCTAAGAGATATCAAAATAAAAAGTGATTCAAACCTGCATTTTGCTATGAGAAAAGCCAGTAAACGATGATTTGATATCAGCAACATCATCGATGAAGTGACAGATGTAAGAGGCATATCCTCCCCGACATCAATGATATATTCGGTCTAGTGCCATCATTAAAGCCAACAACCACTAGTTGTCCAAGGTCCAGCCCACCTGTTAATGAAGTGTAAAGCCATGTTGATATCATCGAGGTCTGCATCCGCAAATAAGCAAGGTATGATCATTCACCGTCTGCATCAAAAAAGTTTTCAGATTCATCATCATCGTGTAGTTGATCCATGGATAAGTTATACAACAAAAGTTAAGATAGATTTCTCCTCAATTAAGGATATTAAATTAAAAAATCCATGTTTCAGTTTTGTGAACCAAACATTCAATAAATCTCAAGAATTTTGTACATTGGATATATCAAAGGAAGCAGGACATTTAAAACCACCGCATACCCTACTCGTAGATTCTACATTTCTAGTCATTCTTTGTGACTCTACTCGTAGATTCTTCATTTACGGATAGTCGTTTATATGCTAAACACCACTAATAAACGACCCTAACTTCCCTTTAAAACTGTTGTTCAGAATCATCACCAAACACCCCTTAAAAATCAGAGGGTGGAATTTTTTTTATCATACTATGAAGGTTCAATATCAACTAAATCAAACCCATTTTAACATGCCAAGATGTTGTTGTGACCAAAACCATTATGACCTATACGTTTTGCCAACTCTCAAATTCACTAACCTTCATTAATCAATCAAAATATGATTGAACCCAAAAAGTTTTAGTTCTAGTACACTAAAAATAATTATTTATCACATATAAATTACAATAAAATCAAGTTACTTGTATTGGTAAACGTGCGTAATGAACCTAGAAAACCTTGCTATTATTCTAACATAACCACCATACTCAGTTCCATTAAATTCCTCCAAAAAAGATAAATTCCTCTACAAAATGCAATTTGTCACGAGATTTTCTACAACAAACTCAATCCACTTTGCATCCCGTAATTCTATTTGACCATCAGTTGGTCCCACGATTCCTACTACTATAAGAATTTTCGCATCAACCTAATGGTAAGGCTTCTCAAAAAATTTAGCAGAGACCTGGGTATGAATCCCTGGATAAAAAATACTTATTTATTCGGATATCTTGTTCAAACCCGACCCTAAAATGGCATAACGCACCAAGTAATTTGAAAGTGTTTCATGCACAGCTCGGATGGGTGTGACTTTGATACGTACTGGTAAAAATAAGTCATCACAAAATACTGGACATGGGTCGAAACATGATACCAAATTGCACAGAATGGAAAATCTGGAGGCAGATTGAATGATGGGTGCAAATTGATAATGAGCAAACAAAAGATAAAGAAATTAGGTATGCACCGATTTAACTTCACCTTCAAAAGTCAAAACATATTGCAGCATGCTGAGTGTTGTAGAATCCTAAAATATGTGAAGAAGGCAAGATATTCCAAGTTGTTCAAGCTGACCAGCAGAATTTGATTCCTTATGGGAATTCTTATGCATCTCTGTAATAACTTCAACAAAAGTCTTTAAACTATCACCATGGATGCATATACGATATGGTCATGTTGCAATAGGAAAGTATGTCAATACCTAAACTGTCACATATGTTACTCGGAGATTTTACTTTCGATTCCTGAAGTGATACTTCTTGCTTTACTGATTTGCATTAGTCAAACATTTCTTGCAGGTTTTATCTACAAATCTTGAACCAATGTTTTATCCCATAAAGACTACATTCGGATGGAGTGATGCAGCGGCTAAAAATGATAGCAGGGCTTTCAGTTTACATTTTGATTGAACTATGGTCTGTTACAGAAGACATAAGCAATGCATAATTAAAAGGTTTAAAAAATATACATATGGGTGCAAGTGAGTTCAGAGCCGCCCATCGAAACTCGCTGCAACAATCACCAAACTCCATATATCTGGAGCAACGAAAGTTCTATCTGACTGAAATTTATAGATATACACAGAAGTATTAATATGAACTGTTTTTTGTTCTTGATTTATGACACACTTATTTTAAGCACGGTTTATATAGCTGGATAGTTTGAATTTGATCAATACCTATATACAACACACACACATTCAAAGAGCATATTGCTGCTAAAAAACCATTGAATATAGCATTGTCCCGATAATACGCAAGCCTTCATCCAAACATGACTCGTAAATTTAATAGTAATTATCTACTAACCTCAATGTGTAGAACCCATCTTCTAGAGCCAGACCCAAAATCCTTCTGAAAATGGTACGCAGGAACACTTCCGTCTAAACAATCTGCATTACAGATGATGCGAAGAAAATTAACAATGCGTCATCAACCATAAGTTAACTAATGCATGGGAACGAATGAGTCGATGAAAATATTTTTCTACCATCAGAAAAGGCCAGAACCAAGACCACTGTGTAAATATTGTCCACCATTCCTTATACCACTGTGTAGGTAATATTTACCCTAAAATAGAAAAATAGACCAAAATATATAATATGGACTTCGTTTAAAGAAAAGATGGGCTTCATTTTATTGTCGATAATATCAAATCTTGTCTAGCCAAACACTCCTTTAAACAGAATTACCAAACACCTCATTAATTTCCTTTAATCAGATTTATCAAGTAATAATTCATGTCATTAATATAACCCAAATTCAGAAATAATCATTACAAAAAAGTATCATTCATTGCATTTAGATACTGAACTCACTCTATAATGTTGCATAATGGTCATAAAGCGCTTTTGTGTACGATATATTGACATGATTCATATAACTTGCCTAAAACGGGTCGAATAGGGATATTTTTCCTTTAAAAACCTGGGTGAAGTAAGCAAATCTGGTTAGAAAGGAATCATACCAAATATTTAAACCTCGAGATCTGATTCGCAACTTAGAGCCCTCGGGTAAATCGTAGGAGTATTCATGCTGCAAACAAAAATAATAACTATATTAATAATAGAAGATAAGTTCTTGTATCTTCTTATAGTGAATTGTGATGAAGTCTTCCAATGGAAGCCATTGGTGGTATGCTACCATCTTCACAGTGTTAAGATTAGTGTTATATCTGGTGCCTGTCATACTCCTTAAAATCAACTATCTCTTTAGTTCTTAGAAAAACTGAATCAACCATCATATCAAACTGATTATATTCAACTATCTATAAAGTTCCTCATATCCAAAAATCAGATTTTAATAATTGAATACTAACATTGTAACCAAACAAACAACACAAAGCTAAAGCGGAAAATTGAGAAGATGTTTTTAGGGCATACAATGTAACGTAAAATCCAAAACATGAGCTTAGCTTGTGGGAGTATTCTTGCCCATTCTATCTCAATCTGGAGAGAATGAGATCATTGATGTTGGAACCATTTTGGTGCAATCAGACCAACCCTTGATCCGTGTTAGATCTGATCCATCGAATGGACTGCACAAAATAATCAACAGAAAAGCACTTGAAAACTAAAAATTTAAAACAACTACTGGACATATGAGCGCAATTAAAAACAAAAAACAAAAAAGGTATAGGAGCCTGATGTTGTAGCTATGAAATTGATATATCTAATAACAAAACAATGATCATAATCGACAACACATTAATCAAATAATTAATAAAAGTATTCAATGAGGAATAAATCAAAAGATCATGGCCTGCTCCCCGCAATTTAAAGCGGCATGAAATCATTCAATTGATTTGTGTGTGGTTTATGTGTTGATTTAGGATGTTTCAAACTTAAATAACGATATTTTTTATGACATATAGATTAAAAAACGCTTACAGACTTTGTAGATCTTGGATTCATGCTTAGCTCGAATTAAAAAAAACACACACAAAATCAATATCATATTAAAGTTGTTGAAGAATGTGGTAAAATCTGGGTTTTAAGAAGCAGTTGAATACCTCAACCCATTAACTGCAGTACGATTTTGACCCCCACCAGCTTTTGGAACTGCTCTTTTATTTGAGAGACTATAGATCATAAGATTTTGAATATGTACCTATTCTCTCCAAGATTGAAATCAAAATAAGAACTCACACTGGAAACAATATATGAAGGTTTAATTAATCGAATTCATATAGTAATTAAAACTGGAATTGAAGATCAAACATACCTTAATAAATACAAACATAAAAACATCATATGTACTCAAACATAAAAATCTCATGTGCTACTATACAGAATCACATATCAGATCACATTAGATATATCCTAATATACATCAATGAATTTGATGATAATGCATCGGCTTAATGAGAAGGGGTCGGAGTAAGGTTTAATTAACAATAGAAAAATTTTAAAAAAAGTCGATTAACAATGCCTGACTTTTCTTTAAGAATCTGCTACTTTTTGATGAACCATAGATATGGATCGATTAGTTTGTGCAGGTTCACTTTTAGGGTTTGAGAAAAAATAGAAGATGGAGAAGTGTTTTTGGAAGGAAATTTTGGAAGGACAGATATAACAGACGGAATCGTGACATTAAGCCCAGAAACGTGGCACGTTAAGCCCAGAAAATGTAAGCCCATGCTGACTGGGGTTAGTGCCCTAATAGATGACGTGGCAAATCCCTCCTCTTATATATATATATATATATATATATATATATATATATATATATATATATATATATATATATATATATATATATATATATATATATATATATAGGGGTGGGATCTAGAGAAAACAACCTTTTGGTGAAAAACATAGAAAACAAACACGCATGGCCCCTTTTGCAACATATAAAAACGGAGGGTAGAAAACGAAAATAAAAAAAAGTGGAAGGACTATTATTGCCAATGTTACATTCTGTATCTTATCAGAACCCTGGAACAACTGATATTCATCTAAAACACGTCTCTTCCCCCCCCCCCCCAACGCACACAGAGTACGATCATCATCTCAATCAACCGATCTTCATCGCGTTTAACCGTAAAACATACACACAACAACCTTCATCCCTTTCGAATCGAATCAGAACTGGCGAATCAGAAATATACAAAACATAAGTGCCCTAGTAATTTGATTTATTTGTTTTTTTAATTAGAAATGATATAATTAAATTTGTTCATTTTAGGAATTCGATCAAGTGTGTAATTATTGCAAAAAGGTGGCGATAATAGGATGAGGAATCAAAGGATTGTAAGTTTCATACTATATTTATTATTTTTAAATGCGTATGTGTTAGTTTTGCTCTTTTATTGTTGAATATACATATGATTTTTTAAGTGGTGGTATTAGTTAATGAATTAGTTTGACATATGGAGATTATGATTTTGTTATGAAATGTGTATATAAAAAAGTTAAAAAAAAACTGAATGTAATAGATAATGAATACATGATGATTATTAGGTGTAGGGCGTTCATTCTAATATATACATCTGTTTGTTAGAAAATATGACATCAGGTTCGTGTGTAAAGAGCATTATATTTTAGGCATATATTTGTTAAACTCAAAGCATCAGTTTTAGAGCACGGGTAGTAGTATATCAAGTAATATTAGGTCGTATGTTTCTTCGTTTGAATAGGATATAATACGTTTAGTATATTGATACGACATCAGTTTAAAGCATGGAAAAAGCATCAATTTAGTAATATTAGTAATCAGTAGCAAATATTTAGAAATCAGATCGTAAGTTTATCGAGTAGATGGATCAAACATCAACCAAGTCTCCTAAAGGAGACTTTTGTGGTGTGAGAGTGTAGACCACTTCAACGAAACAACCCACAAAAATTTTAACTATTCTGACCACCGTTCTGACCACGGTCACATATTTTTCATTGTGAGTGAGACCACTTCATACTGAAAAATAAGAGGCAAACATATTTTGTTTATTTTGGCTTGTATTATTAGGACTAAAAATATACAGCTATTCTGAGTAATGATTATAGTAGTCACAATAGGTGTTCATTGGCCGTGCTTGACACTCGTTTCATATTAATATAAGGAACTTAGTACACAATATTAAGTTATATGAGTTTTGCCTTGTGTATGTATCATATCATATTTAATTAAGAGTTGGAATTGCTTGCTTTCCTAATCACTAGACAATGCATATGTGTGTTAAAGCGACAATGCATCTGTGTGTTAAAGCGTTAATGCATCTGTGTGTTAAAATTACAATGCATCTGTGTGTTAAAGCGACAATGCATCTGTGTGTTAAAACGTTAATGCGTGTGTGTGTTAAAATTACAATGCATCTGTGTGTTAAAATGATAATGCATCTATGGGTTAAAATGTTAATGCATTTGTGTGTTAAAAAGATAATACATATGTGGGTAAAAAACTGATGCATCGGTTTGTTACTGTCAAGATGACAATCAAAGTGACATCAAGTAACAAGTATTTAGTTCAGAAAGCAATTTGTTTGAGAATGCATCTTCTAATTTCTATAGGCTTATTATTTTCTTATACTCATATGGCATTATAGCGGTTCTTTAAACAATGTAAGGTTAACTGCCACCAAACATGCATCACTTGGTTTATATATTCATAAAAGCATGGTCTTAAAGATCATAACAATAGCTAGCTTCTAACTTACACTCTCATGGAACCATAATGTATTATTGTTAAATGATTTTAATCAGATTCTTATAGTTTTATGTGTATTTTAATTGTTTTTTCTCGATGTGCAGATAGGGTTATGAAAGAAGAAGCTGAAGCGAAGAAGTATACAAAAAAATCGAAGACAATAATTACAGGTGATTATTTGTTATTTATGTTTACGCCTGAAAGACAAGTTAGTTTGTTAAGCGTCATCTTTGATAAACTATTCCAGATGCATGCATCAGAATTTGTTCCACGTCCATCAATTAAACACATTAACTTTCTAAAATGTCTGCAACAACCTTTGTGTCATTTTTGTACACTCAACTTATGTGCAGACGGAGTTGGAACAAAAGAACTCCCAAGTAAGTCCGCAGTGACAGCGAAAAGTCAAACTAATCCTGAATAGAAAATTACGATCAACAGACTTGATATCAGTGCCGGGGTTATCAAGGAAGTTTAAAAGCATCCAATGGATGTTTATATGTAGAAAAGACTGATGTCGGTGAACAACATCATAGACCCATTGTTAGCGGGCGTGTTAAATATATACTCTCTTGAGGAGATGTAGGTTTATTTTTTACACTTCATGACATTAACCCATAAAGTTAGGAAAAATCTTTTCTTGCACATGCTGAAAGACTTGCTTTATCTCACGTCTATAGGTGATGTTTAATACCTTTTGGGTATAGTTTTTAACTTTATCAGAGATGGTTGTTAGTATTTGTTTCAATTCCAACCTTAAGGTTTAGATTATAATTAGACTAAAGTTGGTATTGAACAAGGCAGCTTGATCCCTTTTGTTACTGAATTTGCAGTTTATGTTTTAAATATTTTGCAGTAATGTATTTTCTTATTACTATGCATAGGTTTTGGCACACTAAAAAATATTGGTTTTATCAACAAATTTGGCTTCATGTTTTTTTTTGTTACACTTTTGTTTAAACGCGAAATTTATATAGAATTATCTAAAATTATTATGTTCATACTCATCATAATATTGTACTAGTTGATAAGAGGATGCTAAGCAAATATATACTATTTTTAAAGCATCTGTTTTAATATTGTATTATGGCATCTGTTTGTTTTTTGGTTTAATGCATCTGTTTGTTTTTTGATTTATTTCATCCGTTTGTTTTTTGGTTT
Source organism: Glebionis coronaria (assembly GCA_025667525.1). Lineage (NCBI taxonomy): Eukaryota > Viridiplantae > Streptophyta > Magnoliopsida > Asterales > Asteraceae > Glebionis > Glebionis coronaria. The sequence goes on from JANFOE010002363.1 coordinate 43,042, forward strand.
ATTGCATCCGTTTATTTTTTGGTTTATTGCATCCGTTTTATATTTCATTGCATCCGTTTTCCTAATTTGTGGTGATTATATGTAGGTGGTCATAGAGATGACGTGTGGGCTTGTACTAGCTGTGAAAAGATGCGCTCCAAGTCTATGTGATGTTGAGCAAAATCTAACCACATCGGAATGGAATGTCACCTTTTATTTTCGAACAACTTGTAATATGCCTAACTGTACACAGAAAACCGACTGATCATAACCCAGTAAGTTACATAATCCATTCATTACACATTAGGTTTCACGCTTCTTATGAGCTACATATATCTACCGATTTAACCTTTTTTGAAAGTTTGCTTCATATTCATATAGTTGAGTTCCAACAGGTTTTATAGAATCAACACACTAAATTAACTGACTGGTCTTGGTTGTTTTGGTAACAAACAGTAGTATTTACACTAGATTTTTGGTTATATGAGGAGTATAGTTAAGTTTAAGTATTGACATAAAAAAATCAAAGTAGTATAGATTCATATGAAGCTGGTAAAATGGGTTAGAGAGTGGTTAACATCAAACATGTTGTTTGTTGTATTGTTTACGTTTAAGCCTAAATAGGCCGTGTTAGGATTTTGATTTCCTAGAAGTTTAACATTTTTTTAATGCATAACCGGTGATTGTGTTAGTTAAATTTAAGACATATGTTAGTTTAAACTTGTTTTTTATTTTTCGGATTGGTCAAATTTTGAGGTACTTATTTAGAAGACCATTTGAATATTTGATGCATCCGTTTGTATATTCTTGTGCATCCGTTTGTATGTTTGCATGTATCATTTGTATATTTTATTGCATCTGTTTGTATGTTGACTTATGATGTTGTAGTTTGTACTACTCTTTAGGAAAAGAGCAATAAAAAGGTTAAGTATTAACGAGTGATTTAGGAAAACCACAAGTTATGACCTAGTGAAGTGAGTTCGTTCTCGAGGAGGCTAGTGCGTTGTGTAATGAGTTGATTAATGTTTGATTTTATTAAAAAGAAAAGAAATATATAATAAGAAAGAAAAGAAAGACGGTTACGAAAACGAATTAAACTAAGACGAAAAAGGCGAACACGTAAAACCGTAAATAGTGCCAAAATTAAATTTTAACCTAAAAATTCCTAAAAATTACTAAAAATCCACAATAATATTCTAATAGTCTACAAAAAATCTAAACTTGCTAAAACCTTTTAATTAATTAGATAATGACTTTTTAATGCTAATTAAAGCCCTAAAAATCACAATTATTTATTAAAAATCCCTAAACAAGATTTCAAAGTTTGTAAACCTCAAAAATAACCTAATTAAGCTAAAAAGTATTTTTTAAAATTTTAAAACCTAATAAAACTATTTTTAAATACTTAAAAACTATTAAAATCTATTAAAACTTAAATTAATTCTAGAAAATAAATGAAAAGTCCTAAAAATATTTGGAAAGTTACAAAATTCCTAATTATGTGTCTACAATCTAGGAAAAATGAAAAAAGTAGAAAAAACAAACATTCAATTTTTAATAATAAAATAATAATAAAATAATCAAAAAAATTCAAAGTTTACTAAAAAATTCTAAAAAATTACCAAAAATCTAAATTATTATAACTAAGACAGAAATGCAATTAAAAGTTTCTAAAACCTATTTAATAATTTTATATTTAATTTTAAAGTTGGATAAAATCCCTAAAATCCTATAAAATCAAAAATAAGACTTTTTGAAAACTTTCTGGGCTGTAAACCTCAAATTACTTAAATAAAACTAAAAACTATTTTTTTAGATTTTTAAAATAACTTTTCCTATTTTTAAATTACTTAACTAATAATGGGTAAATAAAAATTAATAAAAAATAAATAAAGAAAGAGAAAAAATGAAACTTTATGCCAAAAAATCTTAAACTAAGTGACAAACATAGGAAAATGAAAACAAGAAAATAAGCTTAACCAATAAGCTTGTACAAGCTTATTTAGCCACGGCTTATTTATGAAAAGCCAAAACACAAACTCCTTAAGTAACTTTTGAATTGAGTCTTTATCAGTAAAAGACCCAAGGGCGCAATGGTAGTGAGTGTGTGTTGTGAGAAGGATGGCGCAGGTTCGAGTCCTGGCCAGTCCTTTTTGCCTTTTTATTTTTTTTTCTTTTTAAACTTTAAAAACTCAGTCTTGATAACACTTAATCCCAAAAACACAAGTACAAATCCAAATTTAACAAGATCAAAACAAGTTGGAACCTCAAACGTGCTCAGATTTGATTTTAAGAACACAAATCAAAAAAACTGAATCTTCACTTGTGAAGATGAGATCAAGAGGGGCTTGATCTTAAGTTTTGTTAATGTTTGTTGGACAAAAGGGGCACCCCTATACTCAGTTGAGTATAGGGAGTCAAAATCAACAAGAAACAAGCAAGTATAACACAAGAATCAAGCACAAAAATGGCATAAAAGTTACTGATCTAGCTTGCATATGACTGATGAACAAATGACTGATTTTACATGCACAAAATCTAATTTCAACAAGGCAAATCTTTCATACAAACCAACCTAAGGACATATAAGCAATCACAAACCCTTAAATGACCTAAGACCTAACAGATTATCAACCTTGATGGCAAAATTCACAAAAATCAGTCACAACAAAGGCAGTTTTCTGATTATAGCTATTTTTACCCACTTTTGATCATGCAAATGTGTATAATAACCTATCAAACTGAAACCTATGTGCACATATCACATAACAAGCACCAAAGAAATGTATTTAAACAGGAACTAACACAAATCTTTGACAAAAAACTTGGCTAATCCCTTATCCCAAACACTCCTTTAAATCTGAAATATGAAATTTTTCAAAGCAAATCTATGCAGAACCTATCCAAACTGACTTAGCAAAACCTAAACATGCATACTATACCTAAATAAACATTATCAGACAAGAAACTAACACTTAAACAACAAATCACCAATTTCATGCAAAATCAAGCATAACTGAAAATGAAAAATAGGGCAAGTATTTTACCTTAAGGGACCTACATCCAGGTCCCTTAGTGGCAGCTTAGCCACCTCCAAATAGGCTGGGGCCTATGCAGAAACTGATCAACAAACAAGCAACAAACCTGCTAAGAATCAAAATGAAACAAGCAAATATACAAAATCTGATTTTTCTGAAACCTTTTTAAAACCTTTCTCACAACTTTTAACCAATGAAGTACTTCTAAAAACAAGTATAAATTTAAGATATCCAAGGATCCAAGTCCACTTTCACTTTCTTGGACCTTGGATTTCTGAAAATTAAAACCCTTTTTAAAACCTTAAAAACACAAAGTGTTTTTACAATTGAAATGTGGAACTCAGAATCTAGCTATCCAATACCAAACTTTTAAAAAAGATAAAAGGAATTACAATTTCAATAAAAATACCAAACTTTATATTTCTAAAAAGGCATTACAAGGTTTAGCTAGAAAAACTGGAACAACTATAATGGACACAAAACGTCTCATTATATACTAGCTAGGAGAATAATCTAGAAAACTAATATTACAATGTGTAAACCCTAGATACTGATTTCCCCTAAATGCCCTTGAGTCCTTGGTCAAAGATCGTGCCATGTGATTGATGAAGAGATGCCAGCTGTTAAAACTTGATCTTGATCGTTTGTTATAGCTTTGGGAGCAAGTAGTATGTGTGAGACGTTGATTCTCTGGACCATCTTTGTTTTCTTCTTCTTTGTGGGGCAGGGGACACATGGGTTGGTTGATGTGGGAAAGTGATGGACGTTTTGGGAGGTGGGAATGGATGAGAGTGACCTTAATCACTATTCTGGAGATTAACAGCCAATACCCCTTTGTTTTGATAGGTAACTAAGATTAGGGTTTATGTGTGATTTGGGGAAGTTTTAATCCGTTTTGGGGGAAAATTAGTTTAAAAAAGGTGTTAGGAGGGAAAGTATTTAACTGATTTATTAATCAGTTAATAATAGTGGGTGGAAGGTGACATGGAGGGGGTGGTGAGGTGGAGTGTTGTGGTTGGCTGTTGGTGGTGAGGTGGAAGGATGATTGGTGGTAAGGGGTTTGGTTGTCTTGCCAGATTCAGTCCCCATGGTTTCTTGTTTCTTTCATGTTGTATAAACAGCTACCAAACTTCCATTCCTTTGATATCAACTTTGGAAAGTTTACATTTTTGGCACAAAATGTTTTCAAGCTTGTAAACAAGGACTTCAATTGAAATTTCTTCATTCTTCAAGGGTCATTCTTGTAATGTCTTCAAACTTTAGGGACCCTATTCATATTTATGAATATTTGAGGGGTATAAAGTGTTAATCTTCAAAAGTTGAGGGACCAAACTTGACAATCTTCAAATCTTCAAGGGTATTTTTGGAAATTCAAAACTTGGGCCCGGTTCATTGTGCGGCTTCGTTTCCCGTGTTCGTTTTTGATTGATTCTTGTGATCTTTTGCCTTTTCCTCAATATCCATACCTAAAAATACACAAGTAACAAACACGAGCATATATTTGGCAGTTTTAATGATATTTTATGCATTTTAAGCCCGATTTGGACGATGAGACCATGTATAAAAGCAGTCTCATCACTCCCCCATACTAAACCATTGCCGTGCCCTCACGCAATGCTAGAATAAAGTATCGTAGCACCTCCAAAATTCAATTTTATTCTCTTTATTGAATGATAAACTAGCTATACTATTACTATTACTAATACTTGCGTTTTAGACATAATGTATGATTTCCATCGCAAAATGGGACGTTTAGGTTCATAGAATAAGAACACGTGAATGCTTCGTTAGAAATAATTTTGTCGTCCTAGATTTTCACTCCAATTCCATGCCAAGCGTGTAACGAGATCATTGTCATTATAAGTTAGTAATGCTAACACTACTCATATGCCCTAATCACGTACTTATCCTCCCATTATTCCTAAGTTGTATCTCTTATATTTTATTTTGTCTTGAATGTTTCACGAGGATACATTGTTTGACTTATGCGATAATAGAGATTTAGGTCTAAAAATAGAGTCCTAACGGTGTAACTAAGACCATCAAATCAATAACCCCTCCTAATAGACAACGATGTCAAAAATTAAGTTGACAAGAAGAATCGATAAACACGGTTTTATAACGGTTTTGAACATGAGACTTATTACCAAGACTTTTATACGCCCCCTAACGGAAGGGCCTTATTATCTTTGGTTTACCTCCATCTTTTATTCAACTTCGCCATGAAGCTTTTATTATGACTTCGGTCTTGCCTTGCCTTTTATTATCCGCCTCATCGGTGGTTTTATTAGCCAAAGACGTATATCCTCACGCTAAAGCGAATTTTGGATCTTTAAAGCTTCGAAGATTAAGGCTTGATTCACTTTCAATTTTGCATAGATTTTTCGCCTTGTGGGGCCTCAAATTGTTTGCTAGATTTAGGTGAGCACTTGAAATCTTATTATTGGGTGAAGCTTTCGATTATTCGGTTGCCAATACTTCAAAACCGTGACGCTGGCGATACCTTAATGTCTTCCCAATTTAATTACACGGAAGCTACTAGAAAAGACTAGAAACCCAACAATCCTAACTAAACCGCTAAGTCAATATTTATTAAGCAAAAAATATTTACATGCGAAGGGAGAATAAGCAAACAACGAGAACACATGAGTTTTTGAAAGAATACGAGTACTCTACGTTTAGCATAGTAACTTATAATTAACTTTATCATTTCTCGTCCTCATTTAAGAGACTTAGCCTAATGTGTAGTTAAGGAATCAAAGCTAAGTGCTCAACACGCACGGTCGAGTCAAAAATTACTCTTATTCTCGCCATCGGAAAACCTACATTCGTGTCTTCAAACACTTATGAAAAACTAGAAAAAATTTAAAATTTGGCCATTTTTAGCCTTATTTTGCAACAAAAACGATAAACAAAACGATAAACTTTGGAAAGCGTGAAGGTTTGGCAAGGCAAGTATCTATTCACCCCCCCCCCATACTAAAGTTAAACATTGTCCTCAATGTTTCGAGTCTAGGGGTGCAAACACCCCTATACCAGAGACGTAGTCGAATGCCTAATCTAGCATGGAAAGGGTGTAACCAATAAGTTAATAGCCGTTTATGAAGTGTGCTAAAAACCTAAGGTTAGAACATAAAAGGATATATCATATGGATATTGAGAAAGTCTCCAAAGCAAACGATCGAGTGCTCCCATAAAACGAACACGAGAGGCTCCAATCGTGAAGATCATGATCTAAAAACCACAATGCACAAACAACCATGAAACAAAGGTTGGAAGGGCACAAATCCCCTCACATTAAACTAATTAGAAAGCAATAATATGTACATGGATAAGCATGGGTATCCCCCACGAGGCACCTTGTTTTTGATAACCGAGTCAAAAGCTCGACTCGAATCCCCATAAATGTGATCATTTAAGGATAATCATGGTGTGGTCAATTTTTGGTGGGGCTTACATGATAAACAAGGCCCAAAAAAACAACCGGTATTAAGGACTAAGTCCTTTGATGGTGCAAAATACCGGGATCGAAGATGGCGTTCTCGTTTTCATTGGAAAAACAAATCAACGCCACTTGATCATGAGTCAACAAAAACTCAAAGAGTTTCAAGAAAATAGGAGAGAAGAAATAGAAGGGTGGGACAATGGGTAAGTCTCAAAAAACATGAGCTACTCGAGGTAGACTCGCACCAATCAAATGAAAAGATTTTCCATTTATTGCATCGGTGGAAGACCGAGATTTCCCTATATAAGCAATTCCAGGATCAAATATCTCGTCCTCGGTGGAGAAAGGGGAGGGAACATAAGGGGCTTCCCCCACACTAGGTCCACACAAAGCATCGTCAAAAGGAGAAGACGAGCTTGTAGTACTCAAAAAACGCGGTGATGACGGAGTTAGAATTGTAGAAAAATCTTTTAAATTCAATTCAAAATCTTTTCCTTTTTCATCTTTTAAACTCTCCTTGTGAAAACCCGATTTAATTATGTCAAAAATATTTGGTGTATCTAAAGCAATGTTAGTCACACTAAAAATTCTCACATTTTGAAATCTTTTTGGTATAGGTGGTGGCAAGTTTTCAAATCTTTTGTCAACAAAGAAAACTCCCCCATCGGGATCAACGTATTCATCATCCGAAGAATCACTCGAGATTGGAATCGTAGGCTTAACACTCTTAACCTCCACCGGTGGAGGGGACGGAACTTCATTTTTCTCAACAACTCCTAAAACTCTATTGGAAATTCTTTTGCAAACGTTTTTGATGGGATTGACATTGTACAAAGATGTGATAGAATACACATGAGAAAGAGTGGAGTTTTGGGTTGCATTAATGACGAGTTCTTCCTCATTGAAACGAAGAGTGATTTTCCTTGCATGCACATCGATAAGTGCTCTCGAGGTATCCAAAAAAGATCGACCTAAAATTAACGGAACTTTAGGATCGATGGGAATATCAACAACAATAAAGTCTACGGGATAGTAGAACTTTCCAACTTTCACAAAGACGTCCTCGGCAACTCCACAAGCTAGAATCGTAGAATGATCGGCCATCTCGATTGACATTCTTGAAGGAGTGAGATTTGGAAGATTGAGCGATTTAAAAATCTCGAGAGGCATCAAATTAATACTAGCACCAAGATCGGCCAAGGCGTAGCATTCTTCCATGTCTTGTATAGCACATGGGATTAAAAACTTGCCAGGATCACCGACTTTTTGAGGTATGCGGCTTAGAAAAACCGATGAACAACTAGACGATTTTTTCAATTTCTCTTTGTTATTCAACATACTTTTAAAGTTCGCGACAAATCGAGGCATCATGACTAAGGCGTCGGCAAAACTTATATTAAAATGCAAGTCACGAAACATTTTCATAAAAAGTTCAAATTGATAATTATTTCGTTCTTGTGCCTTTTCCTTGTCTCGTCTTGAAGGGTATGGTAAGGGTGGTGTGGGTTGGGGCATAGGCATAGGCATCGGCCTTGGAATCTCGGGTTCCATGTTTGGTATAGGTTCAACCGTAGGTGTGGTTTGAGCGGTACTTCATGGGCTTTGAATTTGCTCCTTTTCTACCACCACCTCGGGCTCTTTCTCTTTTTCCTTCTCCATAGAAGTACTTGGACGAGAAATGGGTTCTTTGAAAGTTTTACCACTACGAGTAGTAATAACCTTCAATTCTCCTTTCGGGTTCACGATGGTATCACTAGGAAGACCACCCGAAGAAGAGGGCTTACACATGATAGCTTCAAACATTTTAGCCATACGGTCTTCAAACTTAGATTGCCTAGCATCCGCTTTTAACAACTCTTGCTTAATCTCATGTTGACCTTGCTCCATTTTTTGTTGATTTTGTTGGAGACGTGTGACATTTCCTTCCATTTTATTAGCATGAGTTTTAAGTTCATTAGCAAGTTCGTTTTTAAGCTCGTTTTTCAACTCGGATCTTAAGCTAACCATTTCACGTTGCATATTGTCAAACTTAGCATCATTAGCCTTAGCATAATTCAAAAACTCTCCTTGAAGATTTTTGGTGTGATCATTTTGAAAACCTTGAGTAGAAGTTTGAAAATCACGGTTTTGGTTTTGATTTGAAATTTGCCCATTTCCACTTTGATAATTACCCTTATTATAATTCCTTTGATTTCCTTGGTAATTTCCACCTTGGTTGTTGTTGTGATAATTATTAGCATTTTGATTTGGTGGAGCTTGATTTTGGCGGGAACCTTGACCGTTTTGGTTATAAGTTCCCGTGGCTACATAAGCACTCGAAGTGTTACCATCTGCGGTAATGCACTCGGAAAGATCATGAGCTCCACCACACGACAAACAACTCTTAGAAATCTCTTTAACCGAAGCGGAACTCGAAGCTTCTTGAGCTTTCCAATGGGACATAAGGGTCGAAAACCTATCGAAAAACCGATTTTCCTCATTAGCTTCATCTTGTAAGGCATTGATACTACGAGACGAGGATGAGCCCATTTTGGCAACACTCGATGTGTTACGAGGGCTATAAATCTTAGACCTATTCTCAATTATGACCAAAGCTTCTTCAACCGTTTTACACAAAAAATTACCACCCGCGGCGGCATTTAAATAATCTCTTTCATGATCATTAAGTCCATTGTAAAACGTGTCGATTTGATGTAAGTCGGAAAAACCGTGATGAGGACATTTATGTAACATCTCCTTAAACCTATTCCAAGCCGTTGAAAAACTTTCATTTGATTCTTGTGAAAATTTAGAAATCTCATTTTTCAAATGCGTAGTCTTAGAGGGCGGAAAAAATTGGTTCACAAATTTTGAAACGAGATCCTTCCACGTCAATATAGAATTGGGTGGCTCTTTCTCTAACCATATTTTAGCGGGCCCCGCTAAGGAATACGGAAAAAGCATCATCTTAATCGAGTCATTCGAGACATCCTTAAATTTGCACGTGGCGGTAAGACGATTGAATTGGCGGATATGGTTGTGGGGATTGTCCTTCTCATCACCACCGAATTTGTTGTTTTGGATCATCGACAACAAACCCGTTTTCACCTCAAATTTCTCCGCAAGGATAGCGGGAATTACAATAGCTTCTCCATAACCCTCGGTGGGTGCTTGAAGTAACTCCATCATAGTTCGATTCGCCATGGTTGGTGCTTCTCGTACAATGGGTTCGTCATAAGGAGACTCCTCACTAGAATGAGTTGGAGTGGGAGTTTTGTTCTTTCGTCTACGTGCACGTTTTGCTTGATTACGAGTTAGCATAAACGTCACGTACAACGAGGAGACGAGAAAAGAAGATTCTTTTTGGTATTTTGTGTTTTTTAATTTTTTGTGGTTTTTGATTGTATTAACCTTTTTTTGGAAATTGGTGAATGTATTAAGTAGACACAAATCTACAAATCTCCTCCTTAATCAAATCTCTTGATTAAAGAAGCCACAAGGAATGAAAACGATCACGTGGAGTGAACGCCTTCGATGACTTTAGAACGATGGTGGAACACAAAATCGTTCAAGAGGGTTTAATCAAATGAAACCAAGAAAATATATATGATACTTAAGTAATACTTTGGGCGGCAAAACCCTCGATTCACTCTCAAAATAAAATACGCACAAGCAAGCGGAGGAAACGAGGCGGCGCGAAGCACTTAAGAGCCTTTTTCCTTTAGGTTGTGAAATACAACCGCCTTATACCCACCTTATAGTTTGTATTTTTCAAAATCGAGCTTCACGAAAGTATTTATCTATTTTTGCCTTTTTCTTTGGTTTGAGATTCGAATACAATGATTGGGTAATGACCTCCCAAGTCAAGGTTGTGATTTCTCACGTATTTGGAGTACTTGTAAATTTATTATTCTACGTATACAATATAGTAATAGCATTCACACAAAAACCGAAAAACGATAATACGTATTAGTAGAGTGCTACTAATACAAATACTATTATGGCTATATATAAAAACAACAATTGTTCAACCAAAACACAACACGCCTCCCCGGCAGCGGCGCCAAAAATGATGTTGTAGTTTTTACTACTCTTTAGGAAAAGAGCAATAAAAAGGGTAAGTATTAACGAGTGATTTAGGAAAACCACAAGTTATGACCCAATGAAGTGAGTTCGTTCTCGAGGAGGCTAGTGCGTTGTGTAATGAGTTGATTAATGTTTGATTTTATTAAAAAGAAAAGAAAAATAGAAATAAGAAAGAAAAGAAAGACGGTTACGAAAACGAATTAAACTAAGACGAAAAAGGCGAACACGTAAAACCGTAAATAGTGCCAAAATTAAAATTTTAACCTAAAAATTCCTAAAAATTACTAAAAATCCACAATAATATTCTAAGAGTTTACAAAAAATCCAAACTTGCTAAAACCTTTTAATAAATTAGATAATGACTTTTTAATGCTAATTAAAGCCCTAAAAATCACAATTAATTATTAAAAAGCCCTAAACAAGATTTCAAAGTTTGTAAACCTCAAAAATAACCTAATTAAGCTAAAAAGTATTTTTTTTTAAATTTTAAAACATAATAAAACTATTTTTAAATACTTAAAAACTATTAAAATCTATTAAAACTTAAATTAATTCTAGAAAATAAAGGAAAAGTCCTAAAAATATTTGGAAAGTTACAAAATTCCTAATTATGTGTCTACAATCTAGGAAAAATGAAAAAAGTAGAAAAAACAAACTTTCAATTTTTAATAATAAAATAATAATAAAATAATAAAAAAAATTCAAAGTTTAATAAAAAATTCTAAAAAATTACCAAAAATCTAAAATATTATAACTAAGACAGAAATGCAATTAAAAGTTTCTAAAACCTATTTAATAATTTTATATTTAATTTTAAAGTTGGATAAAAACCCTAAAATCCTATAAAATCAAAAATAAGACTTTTTGAAAACTTTCTGGGCTGTAAACCTCAAATTACTTAAATAAAACCTAAAAACTATTTTTTTAGATTTTTAAAATAACTTTTCCTATTTTTAAATTACTTAACTAATAACGGGTAAATAAAAATTAATAAAAAATAAATAAAGAAAGAGAAAAAATGAAACTTTATGCCAAAAAATCTTAAACTAAGTGACAAACATAGGAAAAATGAAAACAAGCAAATAAGTTTAACCAATAAGCTTGTACAAGCTTATTTAGCCACGACTTATTTATGAAAAGCCAAAACACAAACTCCTTAAGTAACTTTTGAATTGAGTCTTTATCAGTAAAAGACCCAAGGGCGCAATGGTAGTGAGTGTGTGTTGTGAGAAGGATGGCGCAGGTTCGAGTCCTGGCCAGTCCTTTTTGCCTTTTTATTTTTTTTTTCTTTTTAAACTTTAAAAACTCAGTCTTGATAACACTTAATCCAAAAAACACAAGTACAAATCCAAATTTAACAAGATCAAAACAAGTTGGAACCTCAAACGTGCTCAGATTTGATTTTAAGAACACAAAGCAAAAAAACTGAATCTTCACTTGTGAAGATGAGATCAAGAGGGGCTTGATCTTGAGTTTTGTTGATGTTTGTTGGACAAAAGGGGCACCCCTATACTCAGTTGAGTATAGGGAGTCAAAATCAACAAGAAACAAGCAAGTATAACACAAGAATCAAGCACAAAAATGGCATAAAAGTTACTGATCTAGCTTGCATATGACTGATGAACAAATGACTGATTTTACATGCACAAAATCGAATTTCAACAAGGCAAATCTTTCATACAAACCAACCTAAGGACATATAAGCAATCACAAACCTTTAAATGACCTAAGACCTAACAGATTATCAACCTTGATGGCAAAATTCACAAAAATCAGTCACAACAAAGGCAGTTTTCTGATTATAGCTATTTTTACCCACTTTTGATCATGCAAATGTGTATAATAACCTATCAAACTGAAACCTATGTGCACATATCACATAACAAGCACCAAAGAAATGTATTTAAACAGGAACTAACACAAATCTTTGACAAAAAACTTGGCTAATCCCTTATCCCAAACACTCCTTTAAATCTGAAATATGAAATTTTTCAAAGCAAATCTATGCAGAACCTATCCAAACTGACTTAGCAAAACCTAAACATTCATACTATACCTAAATAAACATTATCAGACAAGAAACTAACACTTAAACAACAAATCACCAATTTCATGCAAAATCAAGCATAACTGAAAAATGAAAAATAGGGCAAGTATTTACCTTAAGGGACCTACATCCAGGTCCCTTAGTGGCAGCTTAGCCACCTCCAAATAGGCTGGGGCCTATGCAGAACCTGATCAACAAGCAAGCAACAAACCTACTAAGAATCAAAATGAAACAAGCAAATATACAAAATCTGATTTTTTTTGAAACCTTTTTAAAACCTTTCTCACAACTTTTAACCAATGAAGTACTTCTGAAAACAAGTATAAATTTCAGATATCCAAGGATCCAAGTCCACTTTCACTTTCTTGGACCTTGGATTTCTGAAAATTAAAACCCTTTTTAAAACCTTAAAAACACAAAGTGTTTTTACAAATGAAATGTGGAACTCAGAATCTAGCTATCCAATACCAAACTTTTAAAAAAGATAAAAGGAATTACAATTTCAAATCAAATACCAAACTTTATATTTCTAAAAAGACATTACAAGGTTTAGCTAGAAAAACTGGAACAACTATAATGGACACAAAACGTCTCATTATATACTAGCTAGGAGAATAATCTAGAAAACTAATATTACAATGTGTAAACCCTAGATACTGATTTCCCCTAAATGCCCTTGAGTCCTTGGTCAAAGATCGTGCCATGTGATTGATGAAGAGATGCCAGCTGTTAAAACTTGATCTTGATCATTTGTTATAGCCTTGGGAGCAAGTAGTATGTGTGAGACGTTGATTCTCTGGACCATCTTTGTTTTCTTCTTCTTTGTGGGGCAGGGGACACATGGGTTGGTTGATGTGGGAAAGTGATGGACGTTTTGGGAGGTGGGAATGGATGAGAGTGACCTTAATCACTATTCTGGAGATTAACAGCCAATACCCCTTTGTTTTGATAGGTAATTAAGATTAGGGTTTATGTGTGATTTGGGGAAGTTTTAATCCGTTTTGGGGGAAAATTAGTTTAAAAAAGGTGTTAGGAGGGAAAGTATTTAACTGATTTATTAATCAGTTAATAATAGTGGGTGGAAGGTGGCATGGAGGGGGGTGGTGAGGTGGAGTGTTGTGGTTGGCTGTTGGTGGTGAGGTGGAAGGATGATTGGTGGTAAGGGGTTTGGTTGTCTTGGCAGATTCAGTCCCCATGGTTTCTTGTTTCTTTCATGTTGTATAAACAGCTACCAAACTTCCATTCCTTTGATATCAACTTTGGAAAGTTTACATTTTTGGCACAAAATGTTTTCAAGCTTGTAAACAAGGACTTCAATTGAAATTTCTTCATTCTTCAAGGGCCATTCTTGTAATGTCTTCAAATTTTAGGGACCCTATTCATATTTATGAATATTTGAGGGGTATAAAGTGTTAATCTTCAAAAGTTGAGGGACCAAACTTGACAATCTTCAAATCTTCAAGGGTATTTTTGGAAATTCAAAACTTGGGCCCGGTTCATTGTACGGCTTCGTTTCCCGTGTTCGTTTTTTATTGATTCTTGTGATCTTTTGCCTTTTCCTCAATATCCGTACTTAAAAATACACAAGTAACAAACACGAGCATATATTTGGCAGTTTTAATGATATTTTATGCATTTTAAGCCCGATTTGGACGATGAGACCATGTATAAAAGCAGTCTCATCAACTTAAGTGGGGCATGATTAACGGCTGTTTTTAATATGGTCTACTATAGAGTTCTATCTTGGTCAATATTTATCTATGGCTTCTACATTCGTCTCATTTAGTTTCTATTTGTTTTGATTTTCATGTATGTGTACTCTTGTTATTGTTGTTATTCCCATACTCAAAGGATGAACGTTGCCATTACAGTTTAGACGATATTTACAATAACAGTTGCAATAAAAGATAACTGAAGGATAATTTTTATTCGTTGTATTATATTATCTGATTTCTTACTTTCTCATGTATGGAAACTTGTAGGATGACTGATGAGATTGTATTATATCAGTTGGTCTATCTTGTGTTGTGTTGCCGTGCATCGACGAAAACGAGTGTGTAGGGTCTGTTGTATTCAATTAAGTTTTTTCCAGTAACTCATCATTAATGGGTCGTTTAATATAAGTTGGGGATATCTTTGTGTGCAGGTTTACGATGGGAGTTTCTGAGTACGGTATTTTCTATTTCAGAAGAAGTGGCATATATGCAGGTATGTTGTTCCCTTGAGCTAAGCTCTTATGTAAATTCTCATTATTCATTTATTTTGAATGTGTGATATAACTAAACAATAACACCTATTTGATTAGTTATTTTGACATAGCAGGTGATTCATATAAACCTTTGCAGCTGCAAACGTGATGCCGTTAAAAAAAACGTGATGTCGTTCAAAAGATTTTGCATGTAAAGCTCCAGCTTTCCTCCTGTCTATTGAAATATTACTTTTGATTTTGCTTTTGCTTATATAGCGATCAGTGTATTTAGCTTATGTTACTGGTAGTATAAATCTTATAAACTGAAAAAAATCATATTAAAGATACTCGTTATGCTGATTTGCATCTTTATCTTTTGTTTCAATGTTAGAAATAAAGTATCAAAAACCGCTGACAAAAAACGGTAACAAAAAGAAGGGTAACAAAAAAACCGGTAACAAAAAAACGGTATATAAGCGCCGCACAAAACGTCAAGAACAAAAATACATAAACATTCGGTCAACATCAAAAAATATAAAAGAATACAAGAACAGTCCCTAGAAAATAAAGGAAGTTACAAAAAAGCCCATGAGCTTAAGAATAAAAAAAAGAATGAAAAATATAACTTTTACCCTAAAGTTTGTAACATTTATAATACAGCCCTTTTAGTTTGGGCAGAAAAAAGAAAATGGTGGGGAAGTATGTTTTCTATGTTTTTTTTGAGATTATGTTTTCTAATGATCCTATCCCTATATATATATATATATATATATATATATATATATATATATATATATATATATATATATATATATATATATATATATATATATATATATATATATATATATATATATATATATATATATATATATATATATATATATATATATATATATATATATATATATATATATATTTGTGTTCATGTAAACACCAACCTTAAAATAAAAACAATAAGAACTAATCAAATTTCGCCACATGTCGATTTTCATTAAAATTAGTGTAAACTATTAATAGTGTCTTTGAGGGTATCATGGTCATTTGATCTATTCTTATAGCTATAAGCTCATTAAAGTATTAAACGAAAGAAAAATTATACAATCGTGGTTACTTTTTCCCAATGTTTATTGTTTGAGATTTATATTTTGAGTGGGGGAGTAGGAGCTGGTGGGAGGGCTAATAGTCCTTTGGTGCCACCCTTTCATTGGCGCACCACTCCGGTGTTCGCGCCAACGAGCCTCGCACCAACCATAACATCCAGCGCCAACGATTTTTAATTTTTTTTAGTTATAAAGTGGGGTATTTGTGGGCCCATTAATACCTCTTTGGCACCACTTTTTCTCGTGCCAACCACTCCCCTCTAAATGTGGTGCCAAAGGGTTTCTGGTGTCAAAGCCCCAAAATCCTATGTGGCGGTTTTGACACCACCTTCTCGTGCCAACGGTTCCCAGCTCTCTAATCATTTTTTTGTTATAACTTGTGAAGTCACGTAGGGGTGCAGTTTGGTTGATTGAATAACTAGTTACAAAAATCGGACGTCTATAGACATATAAATTAGTTTTGTTTAATATTTCAACTCAATATAGAAATATAAAAAAGTTGTGTTTAATATTTTTTAATTGTGATATTATTAAGTTATAAAGTGAAACGGGTATTTGTTAATTTTTTAAAAATTATTGAAAAAATATCATATTATATAATTTTTCACTTAATATCATCTAATTTATTTAAAATTTAACCACTTAAGTTTTATTATAACATTTTTTAAGTTTATTTTATAATTTGACACTTACAATTTTTTATTTTTTTTTCTTCATCAAATTTCGCTATCAACTCTTTTAAAATTAGCAAATAAAGAAATTCTTATATTTTCCAAAAACAAAAACATAAAAAAGAAAAAAAAATAATTCTACATACATTCTTTTAAAGAAGTCTCAACTTTGAATCTTATTTTTAAAAAAAAAATTATGTACAAGATTTGCGAGTACACGTAATATTAGAAGTGTACCAAAAGGTTTAAATCTATACTACATATAAAACATTTTAGTATCTCTCTCCTCATTAAATTTTAAGTAGTACTACTCTTAAAACATATGGTACAATCTCTAAATACATAAAACTTAATCTTAAGTAATACTCACAAAATTTTCATCCATTAAATGTCTTTTAAATTTTTAAAATTTAATCAATACACATTAAAGCATAAGGTACTTTAAAAACTAATTAAATACACTAATTAATGTCAAAATCATAAAATTAAAACATATTATGTTTTTATACATATTGTACAAACCAGTAAAACACATAAATTTTCATGCAATTTATATGTAACGTTGATGATTCAAATGGTTTTGGACCCATAAAATCGGGAAGAACAGGTGAATCAGACCGGACTCTAATCAATTTCTTCTTTTTTTCGGCTAATCAAATTGTAAATGTTATTTTTTTTGCGCTCAAACTTTGATTCTTGGGTACCCGCAGCTGCAATGCGCGGATACTCTGCTAGTTTTTAGTAAAACTAAAACGTGTGATAAAAAATTGTCTCATCACAAAAATATCAGAAAAACTAATATGTCACTCTATATGTGTCGAGAAAAGTTATAAGAAAAATATATGATGTATCACTAGTTGTGTAGTATGTCATAAAAAATATGTTAATTATTATTGTCACTAATGTATATAGATTTTTTGTATCGCTATCATTATGTTATGCAAAATGTATTAAAAGTTAAATGTGTCACTATGCATGTAACTAAAATTTTATCAACTTTGAAAAAATATGTCATAAAAAAAGTATAGCAAAATGAATGTATCATTTCATTCAAACGTATCAAAAATTTTCGACAAACGTAACAAAATAAATCCACCATATATTTTTCTTTACCACACAATCTATCTCGGTATGCGATTAAACTATGAACTTATTGTTACTTTGATGATATCTTGAATATACACAAATTGCCGCTTTATCTTTTTTATCTACTACATCATGTGGCAATTGCCATCTAAATGAAATTGTTTTTAATCTTTTATTTGAATAATCATTTTAGTATACTTTATTTTGGCACTAACTGTTGTTACTAACTGTTGAATGTTTAGAGTCAACATGATTATGTATTAAATTGTTCTTTTTTTAAATCGTTATGTAATTGTATAATTTTAGCATACGCTTTACTTTGGTCCATTATAGTTGGTTTTATTTTTTTGGAACGATGATTGTGGTAAAAATACGTGTTTAGGAAAACAACGTATAATGAGCCAGTAATAAGTCTTACGTTTTAGGAAAACGTAAAACCGAATAAGTGTGAGTTCGTTCTCGAATGAGGTGTGTGAATTGTGTGTCAATTATAATAAAAGCAAGTTTGGATTAGTAACGTTTTTGGTTTTGAGAGAGAAAAATAAAAGACGAGCTACGACTACGATTACACTACGACGTAATGACGTAAAACGCGAACGTAAATACGTAAAACGTGGCAAAATTAAAAATTAAAGCTAAAAATTAATAAAAAATGAAAACTAAGTTTAAAATAATATAAATAAGAATAAAAATTCAATAAATAAATTTTAAAACCTTTTATTAATTAAATATTCAATTTTAAATACTAATTAAAGATCTAAAATTAAATATAATTACGAAAAAGCCTAAAATATTATTTATTAAACTAATATCTTACTTATATTGTTTAAAGACTAAAAAGTATTTTTCCTAAATTTTAAAAACTATTTTTCTAATTTTTAAACACTAAAAACTCTTTTTAAACTAAAATAATAATTAAAAATAATAAAATAATTCTAAAAATAAACTTACTTTTTCAAAAACCCTATTTTATAATACTTAGCAGTAGAAAAATAGAAAATATTGAAAAAAGTAATTTTTACACTAAAAGACAAAAGAGTTTGATTTAAAACTTAATTAAAATTAAATTACATCTAAAAAAAGAAAAAGAGTGAACAGTAAAACTTTTCAAACTAAAAATCTTAAAATAATATTCTCAAACTAAGAAAATTTTTAAAACTAAAAAATGTTGAAATTTTGCACTAAAAGACAAAAAACAGAATAATAAAAACTAATTTAAATTGAATTTAATCTAAAAAAAAGTAAATGAACAGTGAAATAAAAAGTAACTTATTGAAAATTCCTAAAATAAAATAACAAAATAGGGAAAAATTGAAAAACTCGAAAAAGCTGAAAAATTGCCACTAAAGACAAAAAACAAGAAATCTGAAAGTGACACCTCTAGGCACTTTGTCTTTTAGCCCAGCAGTGGGAAAGGTAACACTATCAGTGGGAAGTTTCTTCCCACTGCTCTTTATGAAAACGGGTCTGGGCACTTTTGTGCTTGGATCTTGCTTGTTTTAAGATATTGCTTGTTTTAAGATAAATCTAAACAAAGGCACTTTGTCTTTTAGCCCAGTTGGGTTGTGGGGAGTCAAATACACAATAAAATTACCAAGTACAAGCCAAAAATCACACAAAAATGGCAAATAAGAGTCACTGTTATGCTAAGGGTAGGTCTGATAAATGTTTGCTGATTCAAATGGCAATGAAGTGGATTTCAATCCTTCAAAACTTGTTCAATCAAACCCCAATCCTCAAATAATCAAATAGAAATCCTAGGTAACCCTATACTCCAGCAATCTAACAAGATTGAGATCAAAATTACCTAAAAACAAAGATCTTATACCCTACCGATTGTTTAGACTAGTTTTTACCAAATATTAGCATGCAAATCTCTTTTAAACCTTTACCAACTGAAAACAAAACACTGATAAAGCATGTGACTACTAAAATGAGTGTGTTTAAACTGGTTTCAAGCCAAAATCTTGTCACCACCTGTCTTAAATCCCAAATCCAAACACCCCTTAAAAAATCAAAATCAAAGATTAACCAAGAGAGTTGTACTCAAAACCTAAGAAATCTGCTAATATATATTCAAACATGCTCATAAGGCCTAAACAAACATAAACCAATACCTATCTAACATCCAACTAGCTCATCACACAAATTCCACAAAATTCAATAAAATAACAAAAAGTTAATAGGGGGGTTGAAGCCTAAACAGCTGATGCCTTCCCTTATCAGTCTTTGTGAGCTTATAATAGCTTATAGAACAGTAGAGAGCCCTGTTGGTAGAATCACCCAGAGACCCAAGGGTTTAATGTCTTCACAAATGAAAATAATGGAATGAGATGGAAAAATAGGGTCTTTGTTAGAGCTCTTGTGTTCCTGCAGAAAACAAAGCCAACCAAGAAAAGAGAACAGGCAGTATAGGCTTATCACAAGCTTGTCAGGCTTGTGATGAGCTTATGCTACAGTAACTGTTAAGATAAAAAAAATGATAAAAGATTTTTAGAAAATCTTTGAAAAATCTTGGAAAACCAAAATTGAAACCAATGTTTTAATACTAACTATTTAACCAAAAAAATAACAAGTTTCAATCCTGGGGATTTGTTTTGGTTGTCATGTCAACAAACCCTAAAGAACTGAAGCTTGGGTCCAAAAACTTTCAAAAAACTGATTTTCTGATAAATCTTTGTGAAATAATGAAAACCTTTTAAACACTTAAACTAGATTTGCAAATGAATAAAAATGATTATACTAAGAAAATCGATAAACAAGGAACTCAGTTATTGCACAAATTGAAATTTTCATTTTCATTACTTTTTAAAAAGTGTACAAAAAACTGGAACCTGAAAACCAAAGTCACAGACGAATTGGCTTTTATACAAGTCCTAAGAACAATCTAGAATAGCTAAAATGAAAACCCTAATGTTGTAGAATTCCTGAAAAGCCCTTTGTGAAATTCGAGTTTGAAAATGGTCTTCATGCCATGTGATGTGCCATTTGGATTTTTGTTGTGATGGAGCTGTCCAAAGCAATCTTAATCGTTCAAAAGTGAGTAGCCTTCAAGCAATGTATCACAACTATGGATTTACTGTACCCATCTTGTCCTCATGTAGCAGGGGAGTGACGTGTGGGGCCACCAGGTCACGGGTTGAGTGTTTATAAGGTGGGAAGGGATTAGTGAATGGCAAACTAATGTTCTGGAAATTTTTAAGCCAAACCCCTTTGGGTTGTGCCAATTCGGGATTAGGGTTTAAGGGGATTAGGGGAGGTGATGAAGGTGAGTTTGATTTAGTTTAGGAGTGATTTGGTTTAAATTACTTGTTTCCCACAATTTGTTTAACTGATTAACTAATCAGTTTAAAAACTGAGTGGATAAATGACGTGGGTAAGTGGAGTGTTTTGATTGGTTAAAAATTTAAGTGGGGTGACGTGTAAGGCAGGGGTTGGATGGAGTGAGTTTGGCTTTTTGATAGTTTTGGCCCCCTAACTCCCTTAAACTTGTCATTTGGTAATAACACCTCACAAACTAGCAATCCCTTTATAATAAACTTTCATTTCTTTCATTTTGTCCACAAGAGTTTTGGCAAAACTATTCCAAGGCTATTCATGCATAATATGCATTCTTCAAGAACCATAAATGTAATATCTTGAAAATTTAGGGACCCAAATGCAATTAGTGAGTTTTTCAAGGGTATAAATTGCCAAGTATTCAAAAGATGAAGGACCAATCTTGCAAAATCTTTAAACTTCAAGGACTTTAATAGAAATTCATGATTCTAGTCCGATTCTTTGTGCGGCTTCTTTTCCCGTGTTCGTTTTTGCTTGATTCTTGTGATCTTTTGTTGATTTCACGACATCCATACCTAAAATACACAATGAACAAACACATGCATATTTTTGGGTAATTTAATGATATTTTAAGCGTTTTAAGCCCGATTTGGACGATGAGACTATGTATAACTGCAGTCTCATCACTCCCTCATACTAAACCATTGTCGTGTCCCCACGCAATGCTAGAATTATGTATCATAACACTTCTAAAATTCATTTTATGATGACATTTATTGAAGACATAAACTTAAATAAACTACTACACGTGTTTTAGACATAATGTATTGTTTTCATCACGATTAAGTGACTTTTAGGGTCAAAGAATAAGAACACGTGAATGCCTCATAGAGATAAGTTCGCCATCCTCGATTTTCACTCGATTCCATGCTAAGCGTGTAACTAGATCATTGTTATTATAAGTTAGCAACACAATCATATCTCATGAGTGTTAATTACGTAGCTAAACTCCCTTATTCCTAATTGGTATCTCTTATATTTTATTTTTGTCTTAATGATCACGAGGATACATCATTGACTTATGCGTGAATAGAGATTAGGTCTAAAAATAGAGTCTTAACGGTGTAACCAAAATCATCGAATTAATAATTTACCATAATAGACAACGATGTCAAAAAATTAAGTTAACAAGAAGGATCGATAAACACGGTTTTAGAACGGTTTTGAACATGTGACTTATTACCATGACTTTTATTACCCACCTCATCATCGGTAGCTTTATTATCATTGTTTACCTCCATCTTTTATTCAACTCCGCCATGAAGCTTTTGTTATGACTTCGGTCTTGCCCTTGTCTTTTATTATCCGCCATCATCGGTGGTTTTATTATGACTTGACGTATATCCTCACGCTAAAGCGAATTTTGGATCTTTAAAGATTCAAAGATTAAGGCTTGATTCACTTTCAATTTGGACATAGATTTTTCGGCCTTGTGAGCTTCAAATTTTTGCTTAATTTAGGTGAGCACTTGAAATCTTATTATTGGGTGAAGCTTTCGATTATTCGGGTTGCCAATACTTCAAAATCGTGACGCTGGCGATACCTTAATGTTTTCCCAATTTAATTACATGGAAGCTACTAAAACAAATTAGAAACCAACAATAGTGACTAAACGGCTAAATCATTAATTTTTATTAACAATCTATTATAAAAGCGTGGGGAGAATAAGCTAATAATTACTACACATGAGATCGTGAAAGATTATGAGACTTATAAATAACTCTATCATTTCTCGTCCTTATTTAAGAGACTTAGCCTAAAAAGTTAAGGAATCAAAGCTAAGTGCTCAACACGCACGGTCGAGTCAAAAATTACTCTTATTCTCACCATCGGAAAACCTACATTCGTGTCTTAAACACTTATGAAAAACTAGAAAAAATTTAAAAGTTGGCCATTTTAGCCTTATTTTTCAACAAAACGATAACAAAACGATGAAAATTGGATTGCGTGGTGACGTAAGAAAGGTAAAGTATCTACTCACCCCCTATACTAAAACTAAACATTGTCCTCAATGTTTCGATTCTAGGGGTGAAAACACCCCCATACTAGAGACGAAGTCGAATGCTTAATCTCGAGCATGGAAAGGGTAAAACGAATAACCTAAAAGCCGTTTATGAATTATGCTAATAAGATAAACGTTAGAACATAAAAGGATATCATCGGATATCGGAATCTTCAAAGGCAATGATCGAAGCTCGAGTGATCCGTAAAACGAACACGAGAGGCTTCAATGATGATGATGAACCAAATGAATCACAATCACAAACAACCATGGAACAAAGGTTGGAAGAGCTCAAGTCCCCTCGTTACACTATTAGAAAACGATAATATTTACAAGGATAAGCATGAGAATCCCCCACGAGGCACCTTGTTTTTGATAACCGAGTCAGAAGCTCGACTCGAATCCCCATAAATGTGATCATTTAGGGATAATCATGTTATGGTCATTTTGGTAGGGCTTACATGATAAACAATGCCCAAAAGTACATGGAGTACTTTAAAAATCCGATAAACGTATACCGGGGTCAAAGATAGCGTCCTCGTTTTCGGATGAAAGACAAAACAACGTTATTTCAACCGAAGCCGAAACCCCAAAGGGGTAGAAGAAAATAGATGAGAAGAAATAGAAGGGTGGGACAATGGGTAAGTCACTAAAAACATGAGCTACTCGAGGCAGACTCACATCAAGCAAATAAATAAGATTTCCATTTATTACATCGGTGGAAGACCGAGATTTCCCATTACAAGCAATTCCGGGATCGTATATCTCGTCCACGGTGGTAAAGTGTGAAGGAACATAAGGGGCTTCTCCCACACTAACACCACACCAACCATCGTCAAAAGGAGTAGACGAGGTGGTTGCACTCAAACAAGCATGTGATGACGGAGTTAGCAATGTAGAAAAATCTTTTAAATCACTTTTAAAATCTTTCCTTTTTTCATTGTTTAAAAACTCTTTATGAAAACTCGATTTGATAATGTCGAAAATATTTGGCGTTTCAAACTCAAGATTAGTCACGCTAAAAATCGTCACATTTAAGTCGCGGTTAGGGGATGGTGGATTGTATAAGTTCTCAAAACGTCGATCAACAAAGAACACCACCCCTTCGGGATCTACATACTCGTCATCCTCATGAACGTCGATCTCATTGATTTATTCATCAAAGATAGGCTTATCAAACCAAGGTTTGTCATTCCCCTCCTTGAGTATCTTAGAAACTCTCTCGAAAAGATCACGATCAAGCACGAAACCATCATTCATTTGTTGGGATTGTTGATAAGTTAAATCCTCACGAATGTGGTAAACGTAATTCTCATTTGAGGAGTGTTGATTAGGTGATACAAGGAATTTCCAAGAATAAAAATTGTTAAACCGATCTTTTTGAATTTATTACTAGTTATTAGTGCGACTCAGTCGTTCTTGGTGGAAAAATAAAGAGAGGTGATTATCTATTTTAAACTAAAAGTAAATATGAAAATGCCGTTGAGTAAAATTAAAGCTTTAAAAATTAAACTAAAATTACGAGTTGAAAATAAATGATTTAAAACTTAAAAACTTAAAAGCGAATTTAAAACTTAAAACTTTGTAAAACTAAAAAAGGTAATTAAAATAAGCTAAAAGTAAATCTAGAAAAACTATCATTTTGCAATTTTTGGAAATTTTAACTTTGTAAAAACGAACAATGAGCCCATCAGAATGCCTCAATTAGAATCACTTCGGAATGATGCTGTCGGAATGTTATCGGAATACACCAAAAGGAATATGATCGGAATGCCAATCGGAAAGCAATCGGAATATGGCAAAATCTTGTTGTCGGAATATCAAAATAATTCCACCCGTCGGAATGTGGGTCGGAATCCCAAAAGGAATATAAAACCCTTTTCTGATACCTATTATCGGAATAAAAGGGGAGCTGTCGGAATGTAAGCCTTAATCGGAATACACAATCGGAAAAGGGTTTACCCTTTTACGATGACTTTAAAATTCGTAATAAGCTATGTTTAAAAGCTACTTTTTAATAAGCTCAAACCAAAACATAACCGAATTTTATAACGAAAAGAACTAATAAGCACAAATAAGAACTTTTTAATCATTAAATAAGTAAAACATTTAAATCAACCCATAAAAAGATGAAACTTTTAAGAAAAATGAAAAGTAAATGAGCTAAACACAAACTAAGCAAATAAGCATGAAAATCTCAAAACTTAATCCGTATTAAAACTTAGATATGAATAAAAAGATAAACTTTTTAATCACATAAACATCAAGATTAAACAAAATCAAAGATGATAACGAATCAAAGGTAAATAAAATCAAGAAAGGTAGATGAAGATTAAAGATAAAAAAACTTAACTTGAACTTGTAGATTAAAGATTCAAAAGTACAAGATTGAATTAAAGCTTAAAACATGAAAGAAAGAAAAGATGAAGTTTTTGTGAGAGAAAGTTAAACACTTTCCCCCCTAAAGATAAAAACTACAAAAAGAAATTCAACTAGCTAACACCCTCCTAATGTGTCATTAGGAGGGTATTTATAGGAGATGGGGAGGTGCATGTGCTTCCTTCTTTCTTTCTTTCTTCTCGACTTGATTTAAATTCTTTTTATTTCTCGACGTCGTCTCGGGATTTGTCGATGTAAATTGAACTCGTCTTCTAATTTTCTTCTATAATTAGACTTGAGTTCTTCGACTTCATTAAACTTCCGTCTTTAGACTTTTTCTTCGATAAATCTTCTGAATAGGCCTTGGACTTCCGTTCTTTTTGCACTTTTGATATTTTGACTTCGTCTTTTGTCTTTTTCTTCGATAAAAGCCCGTGATGGCCCATGTTTTCTTCCTTTCTCATATTTTTATCCTGAAACACAATAAAAACACAAACCACGCATAATTCTGACTTTTACGACATAAAATACACGTTTTGGTCTTGTTATTATTGGAAATAAGTGGTAAAAGGATAAGTATTTTCACACTTATTATTAGGTAACTCATCGAGAATTGGATTTTTGGTGGTCACATGAGTTGGTTCGTCATCGAATATAAGACGTTCCAACTCATTAAGTTCATCCTCGATTTTGGAAAGATCTACCTCACTTGTAGGTAGAAGTGGAGGCAAAAGAGATAGCTATCGTTCAATGATTTCCTCAATCTCAGGATCGAACTCATAATCATCGTACTTCACATGTGAAGAGGTCTTTTTAGGAAAATCCTCAAAAATGGCATGTGGATTTCGTAGTACGTGATCAATCTCGGCAAAGTCGCCATCGTCATCGTCAAAGAAAGAGTCGATGTGAGCACTTACAACCATGGTCTTACAAGTCAAATGACTATGCTTAGGTGACTTTTTAATGACAAGAGGATCGATGTAGATGAAACCTTTAGCCTCAACGGATGTTGGGCTAGGAAAAGGAGGCACTTCGATGGAGTTAGAAGTTGGAGCCTCAAAGATGTGGTCCTTCGAAGGTGGTGAAGACGAGTCAATTTTTGTCATTGTCGTGATGGCACTAACGTCGCCCTTCGGAATTGGTTGTTCACTTGTTTCGCCAAATACATCCCAAAGTGATTTTTCATCCATAAATTTACGCATACCCTTTTGAATTAAGTACACGTATTCTTTATCGCTAAAATCATCATCTTTAAAACTGTTCTTCTTAATTCTTTCAAAACATGCATCAAGCCTCATATTTTCCGCCAAAGTTAACATTTTGAAATCATTAGAATTTTAAACATTAGGTTTTGAAACCTCGGTTTTTTCATGATCATTAAACACTTGGGATTTATTTGCGAAAATGTCCATTTTTTCATCCCCATATCTCATAGTAAGTCTCCCCTCGTGGACGTCGATTACGTTTCGAGCCGTCGATAAAAATGGTTGGCCTAAAATAATGAGACATTTAGGGTCACACTCATAATCGGATATGATGAAATCCGCGGGAAAAACAAACTTTCCAACTTTGACATAGACATCCTCGGCTATTCCAATTGGTATTAAAGGCGTACAATTTGCAAGCTCGATTGTCATGTTCGTGGGGGGTAAGTGAAGGCAATCTCATCAATTTCCAAAGAGAATGAGGCATGAGATTGATGCTAGCACCTAAATCGGCAAGGGCTAAACATCCCTCAATCTCGGAAAAATTACAAGGTAATAGAAATTGGCCCGGATCCTCTTCCTTTCTCGGCATATGCCTTTTTGGTTTTTTAAGAAGGATCGATGCACAAGTTTCTTCAAGGGTTACTTGGGTGAGGTTGATAAAGCTCTCTTTTTGAACCATGGATGGAATTTGAGGTACACGAGGGTGTGCACTCTTTTCCTTGGTCGCCACATTCACCCCATCGACTTTAGAACAAGAAGGCGTCTTATAAGTCGAGGGTTGAGAAGAAGGAACAACTCGAAATCCATCAAGGTTAGGGGTAATCACACGACTTTTTCCACAAGATGAGGCGGCTTTACATTGTTCCTTCGGATTAGCAACGGTGTCACTAGGTAACGAACTCGATGAAGCACCCGAGGCTTTGTTCATAATAGCCGAAAACATCTTTTTAATATCAATTTGTACTTGCTCAATCTTCGTGTTTTGCATTTTTAAAGTATTAGAAAAGTCATTTTTCAAAGTACCAATTTCTCCCTCTAATCGTCTCATATTAGCCTCATTCGTTTTCATGTAATTTTGAAAATCGTTTGACGAACTATTTTGATTAGAATTAAAGTTCCCTTGGTTTTGATTGTTTCTTTGAAAATTGTTTTGATTACCACTTGGAAAATTGTTTCCTTGATTGTTGTTGTTTGATAACTAGGTTTTTGCCTAGTAAGAAAATTATCGTTCTAGTGGTCTAATCGAATTGATTATTGGTTTTAAGTATGACTCTATTGTTCTTTGGTGAAACAAATAATTGTGTCGTTGTATTATATTGAAAGTGCAAAAACAATTAAGATAAATCTACAATCTAATCTTAAAATAAATGACGGGAATTTAAAGCGAGACTAAAATTAAATGGCACTTAATTAAATCTAAACTAATTAAAACTAAATGTGCAAAATTAAAAACTTTGAAAAGTAAAATAACGAGAAATTAAGTGACTTAAAGTTAAAGTGTGACGAGAATTAAAATTTGACAAAGTATTAAAATGAGAACTTAAAATTTAAACAAGACAAAATATAAAAATAAACCCACCATCGGAATACATTCCGATCAGTACAATCGGAATGTACACAAACCCTGATCGGAATAAGGAGTGGTCTCCCAATCGGAATACTGTCACTAGACCTGTTCGGAATGTCAACCCTTACCTTTCAATCGGAATGTGGGAATAAGGGGGCTATCAGAATCCTCCCAATCGGAATGTTGTCGGAACTCCAATCGGAATACTGTCACTAGACTGATCGGAATAACCAACTAACCCTGATCGGAATCTCAACAATCCCCAAATCGGAATGTGCTTACCTCCTTATCGGAATTAAGAATAGACTCCTGATCGGAATAACTGTCACTTAACGTGATCGGAATGTGCTAGACTCCCCTGATCGGAATAACACAAACCCTTTTCCGACCAAGCAAAGGAATGCTGGTCGGAATATGAAACCCTTTTCCGATTGATAAGATCGGAATACAGTAAAAAGAAGGTAAAATAAGCTAAACTAATAAGCTATTAATCAAATAAGCACACAACGAAAATCCTAAGGAAAACCGTATAATAAAAAGCTAATAAGCTACAATTTAAAGACTTTTGAAAACACGAAATAAGAAAGATTTACGAAAACAAACTTTATGTAAAAATAACTTTTATAAAAACTTTAGAAACTTAAAGATAAACACAAATAAGCTATAAGAATAAATAAACCAAAACAATCAAAAGCATAAAAACATAACCTTTAATCAAATAAGCAAGACAATAAGCATGTAAACAAAAATTAAAGCATAGAAAGAAAGGAAGAATGAGAGATTAAACAAGTAAACTAAAGGTGCAATAAAAGTAAAAGTAACTTACTTGAAAATTAAAGTGCAAGACAAGGTAATTAAAGGTGCAATAAAGTAAATGTGCAAGTAATCAAAAGGGTGGAAGAACTAGTGTCACTCTAGCCAACAAGAGTAAAAATGAAATGCTATTGATCTATATATAGGGGAGGATTAGGGAATGCTTAGGAAGCTTCCTCCCATCCTTCATTTCTTCTTAATTTCACCATTAAGTCCTTCCCTTCTTAATCTTTTGTTAATCTTGGACTTTAATGAGTTTTGGTTCGGGATTTCTTTAAACTCGTCTTTTAATTCTTCAATAAATAAGACTTGAGTTCTTCGGCTTTTAGTAAACTTCTGTCTTTTGACTTTTTCTTCGATAAATCTTCAGAATTGGTCTTGGACTTCCGTTCTTTTTGCACTCTTGACTTCTTGACTTCGTCTTTCATCTTTTTCTTCAATAAAAGCTCGTGAATGCCGTGTTTTCTCCACTTTTCACAATTTCGTCCTAAATCACAACAAAAACACAAACCACGCATAATTCCGACATAAATGACATAAAATATACGTTTTGGCTCGGTTATTATTGTAATTAAGTGGTAAAAAGGATGGGTGTTTACACACCTATCAAATCCCCTACACTTGACCATTGCAATGTCCTCATGCAATGCATTAGTTACAAAGCACGTTTACATTTTTCATCATAATCAATCCACATTGGCCTTTATTAAAGAGATAGATAATTACAAACATTCAAAGTAAAGAAATCAAAAAGCATACCTTGGGTTTTGGAAATGTTATGAATAATCATCATCCTCAAGTTTTCACTTTCTCCAAACCAAGCTTAAAAGCGAGATCATTGTTATTATAAGTTAGCAGACTAACACGAACTCATGTGGGCCAATTATTTACTTAGACTCCCTTATTCCTAGGTGTATCTCTTATATTTTATTGTTGTCTTGAATGATCACGAGGATGCATTGTTGACTTATTTCGATAGTTCATTAGGCCGAAAATAAAGTGAACGATTTAATCAATAGTTAGCTAAAGGACAAAATCTTTTAAAACTGCTTCTCGGGACCTCATAAAGTTCATATCTTGGCATAACTCGCTTCGCGATTTGAGACCTTTCTCGGACCGATATTTGGCAGCGACTTCATACTTCAAACCTTGAGAGACGTTCATGAAATAATGGTCTTCTCTTCATAATAGGAATTTCTTCACTTGAAGTTTTGAGAGATTCATACTTGGACCACGACTTCTTCATTTTTCTCCAATCTTTATTTTGGACTTTGATATACAACGATCCGCCTCCTTTTATGACTTGGATCTATTTATCCTCATACCTTGCTAGGGTCTTTTCGGATAAACTTCTCCATGACTTTTGGGAGTTTTTGCTTTTCGTCGTGTGTCTCGATCCTTCATATTGATTTTTGATAAATGATTCTTCACATCACTTTGGATCTTTAGCAACAAAATATAGCCCTCATGTCTTGTTAGGACCTTTTTGGACTCGCCAATCTTCGCATCCCGCTTCAATAAGTTATGCCTTGGCTATGAACTCTAATCCATACCGAGCAACTTTTAAACGATCTTGGGCTAGAAGCTAAGTAACTTTTCAAATCGTACAACCTTATTTATTGCAGATAAATTTGTTAGCAGGCGATGGGAGAATAGGCTTATAATTAACTCACATAAATTCCCGAAAGAATACCAAACTTATAATTGACTCTATCATCTCTCGTTCTCCACAGTTTAAAATCTCAAGGAATGAGACTCGTGGATGCTTAGCCTATTAAATCAAAGTTTTGGGTTTTCGAGTCGCCTATAGGATCTTGCAAATTCTTAGACTCTTTCAAGTTTAGAAATCGCATTTTAAAGTTCCCTTGATAAACGACTCTCTAGGATCAATTATAGGAACTTGCGAAAAGTTCTTGTTCTTAACCCGTGAGAGTTAAGACTTTCGCGTTTTATAGCTCCCTATATAAAAGCCTAGCAAAACTTGACCTAAACACGTTAAGGATACTAGCTAGAGTAAACTTAGATAAGTAAACTCGGGTTGAGTCAAAAGATTCACAACGTTTGAAAACTAAAACCACTTTATTAAAATTTATTCTAGCAAAGAAAGAAAAATAACTATATAAAGGATAAAACTAATAGGCCAAAATAGATCAAATATTTTGAAAAATGTCGAAAAATTGATTTTCCGGTTAAAATGAGGACAAATACAAGGAAAAGACCACTTAACTTCGATAGAAGTCCCCCCTACACTTAACATAAACATTGTCCTCAATGTTTAAGCATGTGGGAGTAAACTCCCCTACACTTATGACATTGTGCACTTTGTTTAAATCTCGCTAAGGAAGAGACAACTAAAGAAATTCCTATTTTAATATTGAGAAAATATAAAATAGTGAATCGAAAAGAGTTTAGGATAGAACCGGGAAGAAGGGAACACGGAATCACGGGTCGTCAAGAATCATCAAGAGTGGATCATTGAGCTCGAATCCCTGATTAAGAGAGGAGAGGAAATAGCAAACACCAACGGGTCTCCCACCTACACTTATGATAAAAACAAAGAAAAATACAGATAGATAATTGGGTTGCCTCCCAAAAAGCGCTTGTTTTTGTTAACCGAGTCACGAGCCTGACTCATCCCCGAATTAAGTGGTCCATGGGGAAGCCTCAAATGTAATACCAGGATCAAAGTCTTTGTCCTCGTTCCTGGAAGAATATAACAAAGGGGAGGCGGGAGGATAAGTCTTAAATGGTAGGAAGGTCCTTTCAACATACGAGAAGTATGTGAAATCATGATCCACGGGAGGTGGGGTGGGTAAAGGGATCACATTGTCATCCTCCAAAGACAATGGATGCGGACCAATTGGTAAAGCCGTAAGGGTATCAATCATAGAATGGTCATTGTCACCTACCGGGTCAAAGCACTCATCCTCATTTCCCGGTACGAAATGAGGAGAGTAAAAGCGATACATCACCCGCTGGGGTGTGCACGCGGTAGGTGGAGGTGGTAATATAATATGAGAAGTATGAGAACAATTACCTTCCACCTGCGTCACCTTTTCAGTAGAGTCAAATTTCTCCACCTCTGCGCTAGAATGGGGCATGGCTAACAAAGTATGCTCATCAATAGAAGGAGAATCAGAGCTATCAATTTCCTCAATCCCTTCGTCAAAGAGAGGATTCACCTCACTAGATATGTAATCGTCATCAAAATCAAATAAAGGGTTCGAATAAATCTTGAAAATTTCCTTTGGAACGTCTTCATCGGATAGTGACTCGTCATCACTAGAAGTAAAATCATCATCTTGATCAAAAAGAGGATTAGAGAAAGCCAAAGAATCCTCTTCCAAAGTGTTGGTGGAAGGAACATCATCAGAAGAAAGTGCATCATACTCATCGTCACTGTCGGATGTCAACTCAGATTCACTTGGAAATGGGACAAGGTTATCAGCACTAGACTTATGGAATTCGTCGGATTCCTTTGCAGGAATTGTGCTAAGATCCTCATCCCCTAGGATGGGTGAATCCGTAGGCTCCAGGGCCGGCAAGTCGGGAGAAGGAATAGTATTCTCATCGTTCCAAGAAATAGGACTCTCATCGTCATCACTGTCATAATAATATGGAAGCACAATAGGAGGAGTATAAGCATTAAGGTTAGATACCTGCTCTTGTTGCTGAACCGCTTGACATTTCTCCATCATATTGTTGCAAGCTTCTTGAACTTTTTGAAAGGTGTCAAAAAGTTGGGCCATTTGCTTAGGAGGAAGTGCACACAAGGGTTGATGATTGACGGTGTGACGTGGGGGCTCAAAGTTATATGCACTGGGATGATAGCATGATGGTTTCTCAAAGACCTTCGACGGATCAAAAGAAGAAGCATCGTGAGGGCCCCACAAATATTATACCACGGGTATAGAGAAAAACCCGGTGCATCTTGAGGATAGGGATTGTCATAGACGGGAGAGGGTGGGAAAGTATTGTAAGAGTTGAAGTATAAATTTGTTGAATTGCAAAATGGACAAAATCCAAATTGTGTATCGTCGATATCAAAACCACACCGCTCACAAGTACACCATTGACACGTTTGAAAACCATGCCATGGTCTCCCACATCGTCCGCAGGACGAATCCATGAAGAATTATGAATAAGAGGGGTAAAGAAAAGAATTAAACATAATAGAGGATAAAGAGGAATATTTTTGGTGCAAAACTTTTGAAAAAGAAATGCTTTTTATGACTTTTCAAATGTTTTTGGGATTTTTTGAAAATTTTTGACACAAAAATAACGTTCACGAGTGAACGGATCCCAAAAACAATGCGTCTCTCACAGAAAACCGTTAATGTTTACGAAAAGAGCCGGAAGCGGTGCCATTTGATAACTAGCTTTTGCTCAGTTAAATTTTCGTTGTAGTATAGTGGTAAGTATTCCCGCCTGTCACGCGGGTGACCCGGGTTCGATCCCCGGCAGCGGCGCCATTTGATAACTAGGTTTTTGCCTAGTAAGAAAATTATCGTTCTAGTGGTCTAATCGAATTGATTATTGGTTTTAAGGATGACTCTATTGTTCTTTGGTGAAACAAATAATTGTGTCGTTGTAGTATATTGAACGTGCAAAAACAATTAAGATAAATCTACAATCTAATCATAAATAAATGACGGGACTTTAAAGCGAGACTAAAAGTAAATGACACTTAATTAAATCTAAACTAATTAAAACTAAATGTAAAAAAATTAAAAACTTTGAAAAGTAAAATAACGAGAAATTAAGTGACTTAAAGTTAAAGCGTGACGAGAATTAAAATTTGACAAAGTATTAAAATGAGAACTTAAAATTTAAACAAGACAAAATATAAAAATAAACCCACCATCGGAATACATTCTGATCAGTACAATCGGAATGTACACAAACCCTGATCGGAATAAGTAGTGGTCCCCCAATTGGAATACTGTCACTAGACCTGTTCGGAATGTCAACCCTTACCTTTCAATCAGAATGTGGGAATAAGGGGGCTATCGGAATCCTCCCAATCGGAATGTTGTCGGAACTCCAATCGGAATACTGTCACTAGACTGATCGGAATAACCAACGTACCCTGATCGAAATCTCAACAATCCCCAAATCGGAATGTGCTTACCTCCTGATCGGAATGAAGAATAGACTCCTGATTGGAATAACTGTCACTTAACCTGATCGGAATGTGCTAGACTCCCCTGATCGGAATAACACAAACCCTTTTCCGACCAAGCAAAGGAATGCTGGTCGAAATATGAAACCCTTTT
This sequence comes from Glebionis coronaria, assembly GCA_025667525.1. Classification (NCBI taxonomy): domain Eukaryota; kingdom Viridiplantae; phylum Streptophyta; class Magnoliopsida; order Asterales; family Asteraceae; genus Glebionis; species Glebionis coronaria. Next base: position 77,248 of record JANFOE010002363.1, read on the forward strand.
CTGATTGATAAGATCGGAATACAGTAAAAAGAAGGTAAAATAAGCTAAACTAATAAGCTATTAATCAAATAAGCACACAACGAAAATCCTAAGGAAAACCGTATAAGAAAAAGCTAATAAGCTACAATTTAAAGACTTTTGAAAACACGAAATAAGAAAGATTTACGAAAACAAACTTTATGTAAAAATAACTTTTATAAAAACTTTAGAAACTTAAAGATAAACACAAATAAGCTATAAGAATCAATAAACCAAAACAATCAAAAGCATAAAAACATAACCTCTAATCAAATAAGCAAGACAATAAGCATGTAAACAAAAATTAAAGCATAGAAAGAAAGGAAGAATGAGAGATTAAACAAGTAAAGTAAAGGTGCAATAAAAGTAAAAGTAACTTACTTGAAAATTAAAGTGCAAGACAAGGTAATTAAAGGTGCAATAAAGTAAATGTGCAAGTAATCAAAAGGGTGGAAGAACTAGTGTCACTCTAGCCAACAAGAGTAAAAATGAAATGCTAATGATCTATATATAGGGGAGGATTAGGGAATGCTTAGGAAGCTTCCTCCCCTCCTTCATTTCTTCTTAATTGTACCATTAAGTACTTCCCTTCTTAATCTTTTGTTAATCTTGGACTTTAATGACTTTTGGCTCGGGATTTCTTTAAACTCGTCTTTTAGTTCTTCAATAAATAAGACTTGAGTTCTTCGGCTTTTAGTAAACTTCCGTCTTTTGACTTTTTCTTCGATAAATCTTCAGAATTGGTCTTGGACTTCCGTTCTTTTTGCACTCTTGACTTCTTGACTTCGTCTTTCATCTTTTTCTTCAATAAAAGCTCGTGAATGCCGTGTTTTCTCCACTTTTCACAATTTCGTCCTAAATCACAACAAAAATACAAACCACGCATAATGCCGACATAAATGACATAAAATATACGTTTTGGCTCGGTTATTATTGTAATTAAGTGGTAAAAAGGATGGGTGTTTACACACCTATCATTGTTTGAAAAATTCGAGTTTTGATTATTGTCTCAATTTTGCCAATTCAAATTCCGACCTTAATTATAACCTGGGTTTTGAAAATTCCCTTGTTGATTATTTCCTTGAAAATTGTTTCGGTTTTGATTAAAATTGTTGCCCTGGTTATAATTGCCTTGTTGCGATGGACCGGCGTTATTTTGATTTTGATTAGAAAAATTGTTGTTTACGCACTCACTGTCACACCCCCAAACTCACCGCAGCGGAAGACTGGCTTTGGGAGGCTATGACTTCATGAGTAATCGAGAGCTTGATCCGAGAACGACCTCTACATGCCAAAACCACATACCAGACTCCAAATAGTCCATACAATCAAGTACCTGAAAATACATGCTTAAAAATGTCAACATAAAGTTGGTGAGTTCATAAGTTTGTTTTAAAACGTTTATGAAAAATTAGAATTTATATGACCACTGCACCTGCAGTAAAATATAAGAGTTTAAAAATCATAGTTTCCTGTTAACCAGACTTTCTTTGTTAATTTCAAAGTTTATTAATAAAGACAGAGTTTATTTATAAAAGCAGAGAGTTTACTGATATAACAAAGTTCACTAAAATAAATAGAGTTTTCTGATAAGACAAAGTTCACAGAAAATAAATAGAGTTTTCTGATAAAAATAGAGCTCACTCATAAATAATAGAGTTTTCGATGATAATAGAATTGATTATGAACCACAAGATTTTCCAACCACTTAGTGACAATATAACAAATACAATGTCACTAAATAAATAAAGCATTTATTATTGTCTAAGCTCATGACACCGAAGCGTTAACAACACCGGTAGTATAATCAGATAATGCAGCCCCTACGGATGCCTAACCCACGACATCCGTCCACAGACACAAATGAAACTGTGCCCGCTTGTCCTCTGTTGGACCAAGCCGGGCAGGGGCGTCAACCCCGATAGATCTATCCATAACAATCGCGCTTTCGACCGGTCTTCCGGTCCGAAATTAACGGTTCATGATAATGGGCCAAAGTAATTGGGTTAAAGCGGGACTTAGACCAATACATAAACGAGTGTATGTACTTGTGTTCATTCTTGCAACCATTGTCTCTACCCGAGAACTAGTGAAAAGCAGTTAAAGTTTTGGACTATGGAACTCACAAAAGAAATTATAGTATCAGCACTCGCAAGTATAACAATTAAAGGAGTTGACTACTCAGCAGGTAACAATTAAACTAGTTTAAATATAGTTTATGACCAACAAAGTAAGCTTAACATTAGCTTATGACAATCAAGTAGTTTATAAACAGTTATAGACAACCAAACAAGTTTAATATCAGTTTCTGACAATCAAACAAGTTTATAAGTAGTTTCTGACCAAAGCATGTACCTCCCCCAAAGAGAAATTATAAAACATTTATAATTCAATTTAAAGCAAGAAAAGGTGGGGTATGAACTCACCTCGACAGAGTAGCACGAACAATAGTGATGCTAATAATACGCTTCGCGCAAATGGAAATCGATACGACTCGGTCATGGTGTTGTGGTTTAACTAATCGGCTAAATCTTAAAAATGTGCATTTAAGTTCTCGACAGATATGTACATCAACGTGACCCGTTGATAAAATATTTAAGTTCCAAGTTATAATAATTCGGTGGTTGGTTAAATAAAATTAATAAATTAGGCACACACCAAGTATGTAATGTATTCCGTACACATTACGTATAACCAGACGATTATACAATTCTTATGTTGAATTATATAATAGAGACAACAATGTTACAAAATAAACCAAAGTATATATTTATTTTGTAGTTACCGTATAAAGATCGTGATAAAAATAATTAAACAACATAGTCTGACACAATTTAAGAAAATCACCACTTAATTAATAATTGTCACTTTTAAGTAAAAGTATAACTTTCATCGGTATATGAGTACAATAGATCCCATTTAATTTATCGTTTACAAATATAATGGTATCTATTTATTTTATCGGTTTACAAATATAATAGTATCTATTTATTTTATCGGTCTACAAATATAATAATAGTTATTCGTTTTATCGGTTTACAATTATAATGTTAATTTATAGCAAAAATTTAAAGTAGAACATTTTATCAAAATTTTGACATGACCTATTCATTTATACAACGTTTTCCATATTTACCAATTCTCGATATTTTCTATTTTCCAAACCATCTACGTTATACTAGTCGCGTTTTAACATATATACATTTAGACTAAATAATCACCATAACTAGATAAAATCAAATACAGCCTATGTGTTATAATTTTAAAGCCAAACGCCCGACGTGGGCTATTTAAACACACAATTAATCATATAATTCTTTTCATAGTTCTCATGATATTAATTGTATTCAACGTTTTCATTTAACCATTTTCATACCACCGTTTAATCTGTTTTTATAATTATTAAGATTATATAAGTTATTATTAGCCGATTTCTAAACCAAAACCAACCATGAATTTGTAATTGCGCCCTGTACTCTAAACCCTTGCAATCTCATGTCTAGACGCACCCAAAGCTATTAAACAGCAAACCAAACATCCTTTAGCACCTGCTGCTAATCCTAAACACACCTTATACCCCTGTCAGCAGCCCCAAACACCCCTTTATACCCCTGTCAGCAGACCCAGACGCACCCGCTGCGTTTTTTCCTAAACCAAACAGCCTCCTGCTGCATTTTTCAGCTACCCAAAACAACACACTCGTTACTCGTAGTTGTTCTGCAGTCCCAAACACACCCGTACTGCTGCGTATTGTTGTTAACAACAGATCCAAACACTCCCTGTTGTTCGTAAACAGCGAACCAAACACTCCCTGCTGCTCGTAAACAAACGCACCCTACAACCTGTTGTGGTGTTTCTACCGAACCATACACAACCTTCGCCTTCGTTTTTTGCCCGAGCTAAACACCCCTATCGTGGTTTTATGTGAAGAACAAAATGCACCGGATGGTGTTGCTGCTGTAGACGAAAACACTCCCGCTGGTGGTTTCAAAACAACCAAAATGCACCATTCTGTTGTGGCATTTCTGCCTGCGCCCAAATGCACCCTTAAGCCGATCTGAAACGCACCCCTGTGGTGATTTTAAGCAGAAACAAACACCTCAACCGATGATGCAACAAAACCTGATGGTTGATGTAATAAAACCCACCACGGGTGTGGTGGTTTCTCGTAATAACTACAAACAAACACACCCAACAGTGACGACTGTTGGTGGTGGCTGGTCGTGGGTAAGACCACAAGAGTGGCTATGTTGGTAATGTGGTGGTCACGTGGTGGTTGTAACACAGCTGCGGTGATGACCATAGTAATGGTATCGAGTGGTGGAGGCAACGTGATGGTAATGCAGGTCAGTTTTAGTGGTGGTAGTATCCATGAGATGGTAATAACCATAAAATGGCAGATCGGTGGCTGTGGTGGCTTGTGGTTTCCGAACAGTGATGGTAAATCAAGAGGTGTATCAATGATCTTTGGTGAGCGTGATTTATGGTGGTGGCGGCTATAAAGTGGTGCTGATTTGTGATGGATTGAGTGGTCGGAGATGAGTGGCAATGGTGGGTTCGACTAGATCATGTAGTGGATTTGATAGATCGATCATTTATATAAGGTTTTATATGATGGTAGTTGGTGGCCGGAAAATATTCCGGTGACCGGAATATAAAGAGAGGCGCCGGACTTTTTAAAGGATGGTGGCTAGGGTTTTGTATGGGTAATTTATTTAGGGTTAGAGTAAGAAAAATGAGGTGAAATGGTATGAATTTTCAATTTATATTAAGAATAAATGTGTAGGTGGATATAATTGAGGGTTAAAAGTGTAACTTATTTATTTACATTTCTCGTCCTCTTTGTTTAAACGTGGCTCGAGACTCGTTTGAGTTTGATAAAATTTGTTACGGTTTTCGAAATTTGCGCCGTTCACTTCAAAATAATTTTTCCAATAAATTAGAGTATTTATTCTACTAATTTTCGTAACCGTTTTCATTTTTACTTAAATAGTTACCATTTATCAGTTATCTCGAATAGTTTGCGTTCAAGAAAAATATAATTCAATTTGAATGTTCTCAACGTACGTTGTTAAAAAAAATAATAAATAAATAATTAAAAAAAAACTAAAATTACCATATTAAATAATTTAATAAATCTTTTTATCAAATGCCTTCGAAAAGTTAAATATAAATGTAGTTGTATCGCGTTAGTTCTCATATTTTGCACAGTCTTTTATAATTTACAAAATAAGCTCCTGTTTTCAAATCAAATAACTTTCATATCTCTAAAAATGAATTTCGATTAATAAATAATACAATTTATTATTATTTAAAGCCTGAAAAATTCTCGGTTGTGACATACAACCCGTGTTATTTGGAGTTCGTCCTCGAACTCAATCGTTGTTACCCTAATAAAGTGTAGAGAAGAGGATTTTGAAATTCTACCCCGTTTTATATCGAATATACATAGTTCTACTCACATATAGTTATGTTCGAACTTTTAAAATCGTGTTATCCGCCAATAGTTAATTAGGTAAGCACTAGGTAGGAGTGAAATATATCTGAGCGGTTCTTACTGTCAATCTGACAAATCGGCCATCGTTCATTGAACGATAAGAGGAAACAATTCGAAACGAAGAGTTTAGAAAAAAAAATCATCAGCTCTTAAAAGTCTAAGAGGTTTCACCACCACCAGCCTGTTAGGTTTACGTCGATCAGTGTATTTTCAAAAAATTCGCGCAATGATTCGCGAATTAAATGAAGCTTAAAGAAGCACTCGCCAATAGTCATAATGATAATGATAACAAGGTAAAAGAACGATTAACTCGTACGGACGTATCATGAGTCAAAAGAAATACCCTCCCAAAACTGGAGTACTAAATCAATACTTTAAATATACAGGGTTACGTCGGATATCCTTAAGCCCACTTCTTTATAATCTCATATTTGCATACAGAAGCGTCCTAATCTATGCAAATATGTCATCATAAACTTATGGTTCGGTGATTTATAATTTCTTTATTTAAATGCAAAGGCGTCCCAATCCATTTCAATAAAAACTTCATAAATCATCCTACTTAAGTGTCACCGGCAAAATACCCAATTCAAATCGTTAAAATCTTTAAACGGTAATATCCAAAATTACAAAAAAGCAAAAAGCATGAGTTGCAAATAAGTCGTCTTTCATAAGTAGACGTTTTGAAAGTACCGGATCAAAGAACATAAGTGTAGATAGGCGATAAAGCGATCCCTAGACGTATATTAATCAAAGAAACTCACAGTTATAAGTAGGATAATTATATAGTACTCGGTTCTAAATAAGCAATTATCCAATCACACAATTCTTTCCCATCCTCGAGGAAAACTCATCAAATACTAAGCTGAGTAATAACTTATCATAACCCAAACTCGAAACTCACTCACAAAGAATGGCCCCGGGTTTCGTTATGAATTATTACACATCTCAACCTTTCGATGACTCAGCTCGACTCTGAAAATACAACACATTCCACATTAACACATAAGACTACGAGTCTACCCACCCCCGAGGTAATTCATCAAAATCATAGGTTGGGTAACGTCCCATACTTAATTCCATCTCGCACTCAATCAAACATGCGACCCACTGAGGCATAGTTAAGTATTGTTACACCTCTCAACCTTTTTGAATGAATTAGCTCGTATCTGGAGATCACTCACGACCAATCGTCAACCAAAAATCACATAATGTCTCAAGGTTTGATTATAAAAAGATCTGCGAGACCATTGTGTAACTCACAATGCCCAATAATGGTTCTAGCGTTCATATATAAAAATATACTATATTTCTAACATCAAGCAACCAATCTCATGTAAACAAGTAATAACATGACAGGCAACGAAGAATAGCAACCATGCATTGCAAATATTCATATAGCAGCGGAATAGTATGATGTGATGAGTGTTACTACTAAGTAAAACCGAGAGCCGGTTATAGTCTAGTGTTACTAATGCAGCCTAGTTCTCTATAACCAAGGCTCTGATACCAATCTGTCACACCCCAAACTCACCGCAGCGGAAGACTGGCTTTGGGAGGCTATGACTTCATGAGTAATCGAGAGCTTGATCCGAGAACGACCTCTACATGCCAAAACCACATACCAGACTCCAAATAGTCCATACAATCAAGTACCTGAAAATACATGCTTAAAAATGTCAACATAAAGTTGGTGAGTTCATAAGTTTGTTTTAAAACGTTTATAAAAAATTAGAATTTATATGACCACTGCACCTGCAGTAAAATATAAGAGTTTAAGAATCATAGTTTCCTGTTAACCAGACTTTCTTTGTTAATTTCAAAGTTTATTAATAAAGACAGAGTTTATTTATAAAAGCAGAGAGTTTACTGATATAACAAAGTTCACGAAAATAAATAGAGTTTTCTGATAAGACAAAGTTCACAGAAAATAAATAGAGTTTTCTGATAAAAATAGAGCTCACTCATAAATAATAGAGTTTTCGATGATAATAGAATTGATTATGAACCACAATATTTTCCAACCACTTAGTGACAATATAACAAATACAATGTCACTAAATAAATAAAGCATTTATTATTGTCTAAGCTCATGACACCGAAGCGTTAACCACACCGGTAGTATAATCAGATAATGCAGCCCCTACGGATGCCTAACCCACGATATCCGTCCACAGACTCAAATGAAACTGTGCCCGCTTATCCTCTGTTGGACCAAGCCGGACAGGGGCGTCAACCCCGATAGATCTATCCATAACATTCACGCTTTCGACCGGTCATCCGGTCCGAAATTAACGGTTCATGATAATGGGCCAAAGTTATTGGGTTAAAGCGGGACTTAGACCAATACATAAACGAGTGTATGCACTTGTGTTCATTCTTGCAACCATTGTCTCTACCCGAGAACCAGTGAAAAGCAGTTAAAGTTTTGGACTATGGAACTCACAAAAGAAATTATAGTATCAGCACTCGCAAGTATAACAATTAAAGGAGTTGACTACTCAGCAGGTAACAATTAAACCAGTTTAAATATAGTTTATGACCAATAAAGTAAGCTTAACATTAGCTTATGACAATCAAGTAGTTTATAAACAGTTATAGACAACCAAACAAGTTTAATATCAGTTTCTGACAATCAAACAAGTTTATAAGTAGTTTCTGACCAAAGCATGTACCTCCCCCAAAGAGAAATTATAAAACATTTATAATTCAATTTAAAGAAAGAAAAGGTGGGGTATGAACTCACCTCGACATAGTAGCACGAACAATAGTGATGCTAATAATACGCTTCGCGCAAATGGAAATCGATACGACTCGGTCATGGTGTTGTGGTTTAACTAATCGGCTAAATCTTAAAAATGTGCATTTAAGTTCTCGACAGATATGTACATCAACATGACCCGTTGATAAAATATTTAAGTTCCAAGTTATAATAGTTCGGTGGTTGGTTAAATAAAATTAATAAATTAGGCACACACCAAATATGTAATGTATTCCGTACACATTACGTATAACCAGACGATTATACAATTCTTATGTTGAATTATATAATAGAGACAACAATGTTACCAAAATAAACCAAAGTATATATTTATTTTATAGTTACCGTATAAAGATCGTGATAAAAATAATTAAACAACATAGTCCGACACAATTTAAGAAAATCACCACTTAATTAATAATTGTCACTTTTAAGTAAAAGTATAACTTTCATCGGTATATGAGTACAATAGATCCCATTTAATTTATCGTTTACTAATATAATGGTATCTATTTATTTTATCGGTTTACAAATATAATAGAATCTATTTATTTTATCGGTCTACAAATATAATAATATTTATTCGTTTTATCGGTTTACAATTATAATGTTAATTTATAGCAAAAATTTAAAGTAGAATATTTTATCAAAATTTTGACATGACCTATTCATTTATACAATGTTTTCCATATTTACCAATTCTCGATATTTTCTATTTTCCAAACCATCTACGTTATACTAGTCGCGTTTTAACATATATACATTTAGACTAAATAATCACCATAACTAGATAAAATCAAATACAGCCTATGTGTTATAATTTTAAAGCCAAACGCCCGACGTGGGCTAATTAAACACACAATTAATCATATAATTCTTTTTATAGTTCTCATGATATTAATTATATTCAACGTTTTGATTTAACCATTTTCATACCACCGTTTAATCTGTTTTTATAATTATTAAGATTATATAAGTTATTATTAGCCGATTTCTAAACCACAACCAACCATGAATTTGTAATTGCGCCCTGTACTCTAAACCCTTGCAATCTCGTGTCTAGACGCACCCAAAGCTATTAAACAGCAAACCAAACACCCTTTAGCACCTGCTGCTAATCCTAAACACACCTTATACCCCTATCAGCAGCCCCAAACACCCCTTTATACCCCTGTCAGCAGACCCAGACGCACCCGCTGCATTTTTTCCTAAACCAAACAGCCTCCTGCTGCGTTTTTCAGCTACCCAAAACAATACACTTGTTACTCGTTGTTGTTCTGCAGTCCCAAACGCACCCGTACTGCTGCGTATTGTTGTTAACAGCAGATCCAAACACTCCCTGTTGTTCGTAAACAGTGAACCAAACACTCCCTGCTGCTCGTAAACAAACGCACCCTACAACCTGTTGTGGTGTTTCTACCGAACCATACACAACCTTCGCCTTCGTTTTCTGCCCGAGCTAAACACCCCTATCGTGGTGTTATGTGAAGAACAAAATGCACCGGATGGTGTTGCTGCTGTAGACGAAAACACTCCCGCTGGTGGTTTCAAAACAACCAAAATGCACCATTCTGTTGTGGCATTTCTGCCTACGTCCAAATGCACCCTTAAGCCGATCTGAAACGCACCCCCGTGGTGATTTTAAGCAGAAACAAACACCCCAACCGATGATGCAACAAAACCTGATGGTTGATGTAATAAAACCCACCACGGTTGTGGTGGTTTCTCGTAATAACTACAAACAAACACACCCAACAGTGACGACTGTTGGTGGTGGCTGGTCGTGGGTAAGACCACAAGAGTGGCTACGTTGGTAATGCGGTGGTCACGTGGTGGTTGTAACACAGCTGCGGTGATGACCATAGTAATGGTATCGAGTGGTGGAGGCAACGCGATGGTAATGGAGGTCAGTTTTAGTGGTGGTAGTATCCATGAGATGGTAATAACCATAAAAATAGCAGATCGGTGGCTGTGGTGGCTTGTGGTTTCCGAACAGTGATGGTAAATCAAGAGGTGTATCAATGATCTTTGGTGAGCGTGATTTATGGTGGTGGCAGCTATAAAGTGGTGCTGATTTGTGATGGATTGAGTGGCTTGTGGTTTCCGAACGTACGTTGTTAAAAAAAATAATAAATAAATAATTAAAAAAAATAAAATAAAATTACCATATTAAATAATTTAATAAATCTTTTTATCAAATGCCTTCGAAAAGTTAAATATAAATGTAGTTGTATCGCGTTTGTTCTCATATTTTGTGCAGTCTTTTATAATTTACAAAATAAGCTCCTGTTTTCAAATCAAATAACTTTCATATCTCTAAAAATGAATTTCGATTAATAAATAATACAATTTATTATTATTTAAAGCCTGAAAAATTCTCGGTTGTGACACTCACATTCGACGTTTGGCCATTCGTAGCCTCACACTCGTATTAATTATGAGGTCCACCACAAAACGTACACGATGTCTCAACCGCTTTCACCGTAGCGGGAGCGTCTTTCTTTTGCATTTTGATGAGAAAAGACGTGAACACATTCGTCAACTTATCGAATTTCGCATCAACCCTCTCAATGTCGCGATTACAACTACTAACATTGGTGACATTGGCAACACTCAGTGCGTTGCGGAGTTGGTAAACCTTGGATCGATTCTCGATAATCATTAATGCATCTTTCGGAGTCTTACACAAAAAGTTGCCACTGGCGGCGGGATTCAACGAATCTTGTTCTTGAAAACTAAGACCGTTGTAAAACGTATCGATTTGGTGCAACTCGGAAAATCTATGGTGAGGACATTGCCTAAGCAATTCCTTAAACGATTCCACGCGTCTCTAAAAGATTCATTCGGTTTTTACTCAAATCTCGTAATCTCGTTTTTGAAAAACGTTGTCTTAGACGGTGGGAAAAATGATTAACGAATTTGGAAACGAGATCCTTCCACGTAATTATCGAATTAGGTGGCTCTTTCTCGTACCAATCCTTGGTGGCACCATCGAGCGAGTACGGAAAAAGCAAAAGCTTGACGACATCGGTGTCGACGTTCTTAAACTTGCTCGTGGCTAAAAGACGATCAAAATTCCGAATGTGGTCGTGAGGATTATCGGCTTCACGACCTCGAAACTTCGTAGCTTGAATCAACGAAAGCATTCCGCTCTTAATCTCAAAATTCTACGTTTCGATAGCAGGAATTACGATCGCGTCTCCATAACCCTCGGCGGGCGCTTGGAGCAATTCCATCATCGAACGATTTTCGGCCATCTTGTCTAAGGTTTCTTCAACAACGATATTAGGAACGTCGGTTTCTAATTCTCGTCTACGTCGTCGATTCTTTCGATTATGATTGCGTCGATTCGAAGCGTCGCTAGTATCAGAATAATCCTTCGATCGAGTGTGCATCACTAAGCATAGAATGGGGGGTAGAAAAGAAGATTCTTTTTGCGGTTTTCCGTTTTTTCAATTTTTTTTGGTTTTTGATTGTTTTTTTAATTTTTTTTATTTTTGGTGTATTACGTAGACTCAAATCTACAAATCTCTCCTCGAATCGATTTCTCGATTAAAGGAGCCTCAAAGAATGAAAACGATCACGTGGAGTGAAAGCCTTCGATGACTTTAGAACGTTGGTGGAACACCAAAAAGCTCAAGAGGGTTTAATCTTGAAAACAAGCAAATATATATGATACGTAGATAATACTTCGGCGACAAACCCTTGTTTATCCCTCTTTCTCAAAACACGCACAAGCAAGCGGAGGAAACGAGGCGGCGCGAATCACTTAAGAGCCTTTTCCTTTAGGTCGTGAAATACAACCGCCTTATACCCACCTTATAGTTTGTGTTAATCGAAATTAAGCCTCACGAAAGTATTTATCTATTTTTCCTTTTAAACTTTTCCTTTGGATTCGAATCCAATAATTGAGTGATGAAATCCCAATTAAGGTTGCGTTTTCACGCTTTTGGAGATATTGTATATTTATTGTGATACCTAGTACAATATATTAATAATATTCACAAAGAAAACGAAAACCAATATATCTACAATATAGTAATGATTGTTGTGTGTTTAGTTTAGGAAAAATAAACACGATTTATTTGGATACTATAGTATAATAAGGAAAAATAACAAAAATGAGGGCGTATGTTATTTACGCTTTCCAAAAATTGAAAAGCAAAAACACACTACTCACACAAACACGATAATAATAATGGCAACTCAAAAACACCTCCCCGGCAGCGGCGCCAAAATGATTGTGGTAAAAATACGTGTTTAGGAAAACAACGTATAATGGGCAAGTATTAAGTCTTACGCTTTAGGAAAAACGTAAAACCGAATAAGTGCGAGTTCGTTCTCGAAGGAGGTGTGTGAATTGTGTGCCAATTATAATAAAATCAAGTTTGGATTAGTGAGTTTTTGGTTTTGAGAGAGAAAAATGAAATACGAGCTACGACTACGATTACACTACGACGCAATGACGTAAAACGCGAACGTAAATACGCAAAACGTGACAAAATTAAAAATTAAAGCTAAAAATTAATTAAAAATGAAAAGTAAGTTTAAAATAATATAAACAAGAATAAAAATTCAATAAATAAATTTTAAAACCTATTATTAATTAAATATTCAATTTTAAATGCTAATTAAAGCCCTAAAATTAAATATAATTAAGAAAAATGACAAAATATTATTTTATTAAACTAATATCTTACTTATATTGTTTAAAGACTAAAAAGTATTTTTCCTGAATTTTAAAACTATTTTTCTAATTTTTAAACACAAAAAACTCTTTTTAAACTAAACTAATGATTAAAAATAATAAAATAATGCTAAAAATAAAATTACTTTTTCAAAAATCCTATTTTATAATACTTAACAGTAGAAAAATAGAAAATATTGAAAAAAGTAATTTTTTACACTAAAAGACAAAACAATTTCATTTAAAACGTAATTAAACTTAAATTAAATCTAAAAAAAGAAAAAGAGTGTATAGTAAAACTTTTCAAACTAAAAATCTTAAAATAATATTCTTAAACTAAGAAAACTTTTAAAACTAAAAAATGTTGAAATTTTGCACTAAAAGACAAAAAACAGAATAATAAAAACTAATTTAAATTGCATTTAATCTAAAAAAAAGTAAATGAATAGTAAAATAAAAAGTAACTTAATGAAAATTACTAAAATAAAATAACAAAATAGGGAAAACTTGAAAAACTGGAAAAAGCTGAAAAATTTCCACTAAAGACAAAAAAACAAGAAATCTAAAAAGTGACACCTCTAGGCACTTTGTCTTTTAGCCCAGCAGTGAGAAAGGTAACACTATCAGTGGGAAGTTTCTTCCCACTTCTCTTTATGAAAAACGGGTCTGGGCACTTTTGTGCTTGGATCTTGCTTGTTTTAAGATATTTCTTGGAAACAAAGGCACCCCCACAACCAGTTGGGTTGTGGGGAGTCAAGTGCATAATAAAATTACCAAGTACAAGCCAAAAATCACACAAAAATGGCAAATAAGAGTCACTGTTATGCTAAGGGTAGGTCTGATGAATGTTTGCTGATTCAAACGGCAATGAAGTGGATTTCAATCCTTCAAAACTTGTTCAATCAAACCCTAATCCTCAAATAATCAAATAGAAATCCTAGATAACCCTATACTCCAACAATCTAACAAGATTGAGATCAAAATTACCTAAAAACAAAGCTCTTATACCCTACTGATTGTTTAGACTAGTTTTTACCAAATATTAGCATGCAAATCTCTTTTAAACCTTTACCAACTGAAAACAAAACACTGATAAAGCATGTGACTACTAAAATGAGTGTGTTTAAACTGGTTTCAAGCCAAAATCTTGTCATCACCGGCCTTAAATCCCAAATCTAAACACCCCTTAAAAATCAAAATCAAAGATTAACCAAGAGATTTGTACTCAAAACCTAAGAAATCTACTAATATCTATTCAGACATGCTCATAATGGCTAAACAAACATAAACCAATACCTATCTAACATCCAACTAGCTCATCACAAAAATTCCACAAAATTTAATAAACTAAAAAAAAGTTAATTGGGGGTTCAAGCCTAACCAGTTGATGCCTTCCCTTATCAGTCTATGGGAGTTTATAATATCTTATAGAACAGTAGAGAGCCCTGTTGGTGGAATCTCTTAGAGACCCAAGGGTTTAATGTCTTCACAAATAAAAATAACGGAATGAGATGGAAAAATGGGGTCTTTGTTAGAGCTCTTGTGTTCCTGCACAAAACAAAGCCAACCAAGAAAAGAGAACAGGTAGTATAGGCTTATCACAAGCTTGTCAGGCTTGTGATGATCTTATGCTACAGTAACTGTTAAGATAAAAAAATGATAAAATATTTTTAGAAAATCTTTGAAAAATCTTGGAAAACCAAAATTGAAACCAATGTTTTAATACTAACTATTTAACCAAAAAAATAACAAGTTTCAATCTTGGGGATTTGTTTTGGTTGTCACGTCAATAAACCCTAAAGAATTGAAGCTTGGGTCCAAAAACTTTCAAAAAACTGATTTTTTGAAAAATCTTTGTGAAATAATGAAAACTTTGTAAACACTTAAACTAGATTTGCAAATGAATAAAAATGATTATACTAAGAAAACCGATAAACAAGGAACTCAGTTATTGCACAAATTGAAATTTTCATTTTCATTCCTTTTTAAAAAGTATACAAAAAACTGGAACCCGAAAACCAAAGTCACAAGCGACTTGGCTTTTATACAAGTCCTAAGAACAATCTAGAATAGCTAAAATGAAAACCCTAATGTTGTAGAATTCCTGAAAAGCCCTTTGTGAAATTCGAGTTTGAAAATAGTCTTCATGCCATGTGATGTGCTAGTTGGATTTTTGTTGTGATGGAGCTATCCAAAGCAA